>JALPQI010020357.1:0-16726 GCA_025490895.1 Thaumatotibia leucotreta
AAGGGCTCAAAATTGAACTCATTGAAGCCCGAGGAGGGATTCTAAAGTGGAATCCGGAGCGTAATGAGAATGAGGGATTCAAGCGTTAACGCTCAAGACGAAAATAATTTTGATACCATGTGACACATACTGCTTTTCACACCACCTATGAGAAAAAGAATAGATGCATTATAATATTTAATATAAATACACATAATGAATTCTGGAGAAATCGTAATGGATTTTGTACGTTTTATTTATTTTCATATTTCATTGTTATTGTTTTGGCTGGCAGTAGAAAGTCATTAAACAGAAAAGTGCCACTTTGTTCCCTCCTAGCAGGGAAGAAAGAACCCATTTTCGAATTGGTGGTGAGTACATTTGAATATAACTATTGATATTGACTGCAACTTGTGACTGCATTTGACGTTTATTTTTTTAATGAAAATCCATTAAATAACAACCCATCTTTTAAGTGTACATTATTTCGTAAAGCGCTTGCTTATCCTTTAATTTGTACGAGCGGGTAAAAATGCATTTGAATCGCTAGTGAGTAAAGTAATGACCTTGAAGCGTAGCTCGAAGTAGGTTTACTTTGACAGATAACAAAACCTAAAATGTTCAAGTCGTTCCTTATTATTAATTATAATGAAACAAATTGTTTGAGAATACACATACTCGTACACCTAGTTCCATCTCAATAATCCGTTCGTGACTTTATGTAAGGTCTTAAATACCTATTTAGTATAAGCTTCTGTCAGTTTTAAATGGGCCAACTGTTTATTCTAACAATTTATCGTCTAAACAATAATTAATAATGGCATTCTACGATTTTAAATGATTATATTTTTACTGGGATATAGTATATTTAAGTATTATTTATAATTTCCAGACACACATACCTACGAAGATAATATTTTGTCCTCCTATAAATTATTATAGACATGTGTGGTATATTTCATCTATTTACGTGACTTGTGAATTAAGAAAAAGTGTGTCGCAGTACTAGTAGGCAGTATTTGAACCTAACAAAAAGTACCATTTTTTTAAATTCTACGTCCGTGATCATAATGTTATCATTATTCAAATTTCCTGGGAATATTTCCATAGTTCGTAATTTCTGGTGGCTGTGACTTCCGTCTCCTCATTCGTTCATGGAAGGGTTGCATTGGCAGGCATGTTTCATTTTTTCCGATTACCTCCCCTTGTAGTAAAATGGGGATGTTTTTTTTTTGCTGTAATCCTATAGTGTATTGTCAAATAGGTCTTTTAAAAAGAATAAGTGTCTCAAAAGAAAGTTTTTTTCTACATTCAATATTTTTGGAGATAACCAGTAACCACTCCGGAATAAAAAAAATAGTTCCTCCCTGTAACTTTTGATCCGTGGGTTTATATAATACTTTAAAATGAAACTATTTCGAACATAATCGGCCCAGCTGTTTTGGAATAACTACGGATCCCTACACTGACATGCTGTTAGCCGGGGATTTTTTATTTTATTAATCTAAAAGAGAGAGCTTGCTTTTTAACATATCATTTGCTGGGGCCCCCTGTCCATGTGATTTTATAATATAACTTGTCACTGTACTGTTTACAGAAACTGTGGTGTTGTTACACAAATAAATTGAGTGTCAAAACACATTCCCAAACGGAACGGTGAACACGGAGTTGGATTGAATAAATCAAGGAAAAACGGGACGATATAAACGGATGGAGCGAAATTGAGAACATCTGACCTAATGATAAATAAAATAGCAATAAAAATTCGTGATTCTGAGAAGGGTAGTGTGGCCAGTCATCCGTGTAGCTTCATTTTCTTATACAGATTTTTATCGACTAAGATACACCTCAAAAGGGAGCAGCAAATGTTAAACTCCAAAGGTATTTTTGTACTCGTCAGTACCTATTATTTAAAAAAGAAAACAAATATCGTACATGTTTTTCCAATATATTTAAATATTTATCAAACGGGTTACTCACGTAATTTTTACTCGATAATTGCTTGACATGTTTCGATCCATTTAGAGGATTCTCATCATGGAGTATCCGCGACCAAATCCCGACGTGTACTGGGATCTGGGATTGCGCTCTGTTAGAGCGAATGCTGGCCGCACTTATCGATAAATTACGTGAGTAACCCGTTTCGTAAATATTTTAATATGTTTGAGTCTCACGTTAGTTATAATTCAAAAAATGTTTATCCAATGTTAGTATTGTTACACTAAAAACTTTTAAATGGACAATTTAGTTATGGACATGTCAGTTTTGTTACAGCGTACTATGTTATTTATTAACCAAACTGGCTTTTTATGTTCCCGTCTACTAGGTGCCTACCTACATTTGATGTCGACAAGGATATATTTAATTCAAAGAAATCATGTCATTCGAATTCGACATGTTTGTTGAGGGTGACAACTTGACATATTTTTTCTGCCAGAAATGTCAACATAACTGTGTGTTAGGCACTGTATTTGTATAAGAAAATAACCAAACCTTTCACAGTATTTAGGGTTCCGTAATTTAAATATCTGTCACTTATAAAACGACACGAATCGAGGGTAAAAAGGGGTTGCCTAAACCTTTTGCATTAATAAGTATTACAATTCAAAACAATTGGAACACCGTAAATGTCTGCCCTAAATCAGAAAAAGTAAATTAAAATTCAAAAACTTTCCTCAAATCACGTCCATCATCCCAATAGCTTACGCAAATAAATATTTTCAGACCTTTTTATTTGCGGAACGAAAAAAGCTTTCGTACCGTGTATGGGTGGATCTAAAAGGACGTAAGTGCGTTAAAGGTTCTAAGGTTATATAACGTTTTGGAAAGGGGAAGATGAGGAGGTGAACGTCGAGGCTTCTTCCTGGGTTTAATGAGATCGCCAATCAGCAAGGATGTCATTACTGGAACTTAGCGAATAGTCGCGTCTGGGTATAGATTTTGCAGTCTTCGAATGAAGAGTTTGCGAATATGTAATTACACAATACATAACATTAAGTACAGATGTCGCTAGTCATTACTTTCAAAATACCATTGACTAAATTCGCTGTGATTCACGGATGGTCGTCTGGTGTAATGAAGGTTTTCTCGAAAACGTATGCCATTAGTTGGCGCCACTTAGCCGCAAGGTCCCGCTAACACAATTATCTAGCCTCAAAGAAAAACTAACTAGAAGGTATTTTTTTTTAAATACGTAATTTTATTAAATCATACAAAACATTTAAACGCGAAACTATAGGCGCTCTGAGAATTTAGACAAGTTTCTGGACCTGACGTCTCATTGCTGCCGCCCTGGTGAAGGTCATATCAGAAAACCCTCATTGGAAGCGCGTTGGACCAGCAATCCAGAGGAACCGGGTTCGAATTCCGTGGCAACCAGTTTTTCGCAGTTGATTTTTTTATGGTAAGCACTTAGCACATGTTTTACGACATTGTGGTAATATGTCCTCATATTATAGGCCCCATTTCTAGAAGACAGTCAAACTTGTGATGGTGCCGTGTTTATCATTTAATTTAGTCGTCATTGTAGTCACGTTCTGACAAGTTTGCATGTGCTGAAGTGCCGCGTAGCAGAATAAATTGAAATAGTACATTTCCTAACTAGTGCAGGAAAACTTTTTTTCGGCGAGGGTGAAAGTTGGAGCCCGAGTGAAACGAGGGCGACAATCACCCGAGTAAAAAAAAGTTTTTGCACGTGTAAGGGACGATTTTTTTCATAACAAGTGCGTCAGAAAGAGAAATTTCCGCCAGCGAAGCGTGCGCAAAGTTCGTTTTTGCGCACTAGTTAGGAAAAATAATTATCGCTACGTGTGCGAAGGCCTTTAGTAGAGAACTACCTTGCCTCGTGTCCAATGTCCAACTCTGCTGAAGCATTGTGAATAAAGGGTCTGGCGGCATTTTGTTATTATCTCAAAGTACATTCAACGTATATTTTCTAGTCTAGGACGTCAGTCTACGTGGAAGTTAAAGCACATTCGTGGACTTAAACTTTGTCACATTTATACTATTTTCATAAACACAAGGTTTTAAAAAGTAAAAGGCTTCACAATAAGTAAGTAAGTAAGTAAACACTTTATTGTACACACAATACATAGAAATCACAAATGTAAAAATATAAAAACAATGTACAAAGGCGAACTTACACAAATCACAATATTTCTATGAGGTGTTTAGGTACCTTTAATTAATTGTTGCACTACTGTAAATCGCATAAATGAAACTGCTAGGTATTTAGCATATGAAATTGTGTAAACGACTGTTGGTGAACCTATAACAATAAAATAAAATAATGGTATTTTAGATTTTATGTTAATGAATAACGCTTAAGTGTAGATTCGCTTGCTTGAATATTTTTTATGATATCAATTGTAAATTGGTACTATGTACTGTAACTTCCCGTCTAGATAAAAAATATGTTTTAAGTCGTAAAAAGGAAATGAACGAAAATTAACTTTTTTTTCTTTTTCAGGTACGTTAGCGACTTTTGAAGAAAACTGGAGGATTTTTTATTGTTGACATGTAAGAGTTACATTTTAATAAAAAATACTAGGTAGATTTTAAAGTATAAATTGTTGATAATTAATTAACACATATAAATTACAATATTGAACTATTTGTAGGTAGATCAAATAGTTCAATATCAAATAGTTTTGACAAATTTATATTATTTAGTATCCAAAAATCCGATTATAAGAAACCTTGTTTTGCAAGGAAGTTGATACAATACATACAATATTGCATCTAAAGTTTCCAATTTAAATTTTCATGCCACCTAATTTTTTTACAATATATTTATTAGACATGAAATGAAGTTAATTTTTTGCTTTATTATTTTTATTAAAATACTTTGAAGTACTCTAATTTATCTACTAACTTAGGCATTTTTTTTAATTCTCTAGCTAAATGTACCTACATTTGTTCAAAAAAGATTTACGTAACTGAAAAAAAGTAACTCAGACCAAAAATAGAAATAAACACACTAACTATATTGAAATTGTTAATCTACAATCTAGGTATCTATTTACATTCCTTTGTTACGTACACAACACGAAGTAACATAGCTATCTCACTATTACCGAAACTATTTCTCTTAGTTGCCTGTTACAGCACCCATGAGATAGAACGTTTTAATTCAACCACACACCTTATTAACATCCATTTTATTCGGAAAACACACAAAACACTCCTGCAGAGTTAAATAAATAGACCTTATGCTATTCGTATAAGGTTGAAATCAATTAATCAGTAGCTACGCACTTACGATAGAAACGTGTAATCATGTTAGGTTCATTCTCACAAACACGTATGATAGAATCAATTTAAGTACTGGAAAATATACTTTTAGCAATTGAAATAAGGTTGAAACCGTGAAAATATCTATTCATAAAACCGATAATTATAAACACATTACAAAAACAATATGAATTAAATAGTCATCAACAACATCAACATCATCTCAGCCATAAGACGTCCACTGCTGAACATAGGCCTCCCCTCTGGAACTCCACTGTGATGCGCCCTGCATCCAGCGTGTCCCGGCGACCTTCATAAGGTTGTCTGTCCATCTTGTGGGTGGACGTCCTACGCTGCGTTTGCCTAGCCGTGGTCTCCACTCGAGCACTTTTCGACCCCATCGACCATCTATTCTGCGTGCAATGCGGCCTGCCCATTGCCACGTCAGCTCGCCAATTAAATAGTATAAATTAAATCTAATCTGAAAACAAAAACTAACTGTAGAGACCTAAACCTTGTTCCGACTACCAACCGGCCCAAAAGTGCTGAGAATGCTGGCAGCATACCCGCGCTGGATGGCCAACGATATTCGTTGGACGAGGTAGGAGCCGGAACGGGGATCGCTACCTCTATCGTGCAGACACCGTCCCAGGTCCCTTAAAGGCCCGGCCACGACATTAGTCTTAAGGTGCATTCGTGCTCTCGACGAAATGTGAATATGAATAAAGACAGGCGAATAGAATAATTAGCTCGCGGTGGTTTGATAGGTGTTTATAATATTTATGCATGTATTATTATAACTACACCGTGTTTTTATTGATTTCCGTTAAATTAAAGGGAAGCTGATCTAGGTCAAAAATAATAAATTTTCTTAAGAAACAAGTATACCTTAACTTTTACTGTTACCGTAAACTGGGGTTACTTTGAACTTTGGGGTTACATTGATAAAAACTTCTTTTATTTTTTAATCGCGAATATCTTCCGTTACCAAACACATCTGTATTTTTTTTTTAAGTCTGGCAAGAACGATAGTTATCCTTATTAATTGTTTAGACACTTTAAATGAGTACAGTCGTTAGAATAGCGTATCACGTGTTTATATTTACGTGTACTTTTTGCTATTTTTCGTGTATAAAATAACTTCTAAACTAACAATGAGGGTAGTGAGGTAAACGGTTCTTAATCACAATTAACTTGTCACAAGTGTGTTTAGGTATACAAATATAACGTTTTTGGGGTCTTCAATTCAAACTAACTACTTATAACAATTGATTTTATTCAATGGGGTGTCTTTGATCACCTACATGGGGTCACATTGATCAGAATCTTACGTATAGTTGGTTATGGTATGTCTATCCATTTGACTGTTTATTTTATAAGCAGATTGTTCTCTCTTCAATCTTTGATTTTTGTTTTTAATAAAGTTGAATATTGAAGTTTTTTTTATATTATATCGGGGTTACTTTGATCACAAATATTTGATCAAAATAACCCCAAAACGACGTAAATTGTTGTAACTTTTGATACTGCGAACGGATTTATTTATTTTCTTTGGAGAAATTACTCATGTAAGGGTTTAGATTCAATTACCCTAAAAAAACATAAGGTATCAAAGTAACCCCAATGTCAGTTTAACTTCGATCACAACGTTTTATTTTTCTATCTTTATACAGTTTTAAAGTATCGTTTCAAATTTTTTTACCGAGAAAGAAAACAAAAAGTTGATGTTACTATTTTATTTTTGGATTTTTTTACGCCTAATTTTAGAAGATATTGAAGTTTAAACTTTAAAATTGATCAATGTAACCCCAGTTTACGGTATTGAGTTTAGTGTTGTGCAACTCACTTGTGATGTACTCCTATTGAAGAACTCATTATCTCAGATTGTCAGAGAACTTCATACAGGAAAATTGTCATACTTCAATCCTCTACTCACTTCCACGTACTCTTGACAAATCACATCACACTACCAGTCACCACAAATACATTTTGTGCCTCAGTTCCATCACAAAAATATTCCACCGTGCAGAAATCTCAGCCTACAAATACCACATTTAGTCCCGAACGCAGCATTCGTCCTCATAAGTCTAATCACAAAAACATTCAGTCATTCACTATTTTTACACACAATAATCCTACAAATACGAAATTTGTCGCACGGCATTCTTGCTCTTAAGTGTAACCACAAACACATTCAGCCGTTGACGCACTAAATCCTACAAGGATACACAAATTACATTTTTTACCGCGGCTTCCACAATCAACTAGCATCACAAGCACTTCCCGTCATACAACATCTTTCATAAAATACTTTATGTTACATTTTACTCGCTAAACCAACATTGACGTTAGAACTGACAATACTAACATGACACATAAAACAACGAAACTGAAGGAATGTTTGTTTTGCATTCAGCATGAGTCAATGACCCATAGTGACGACAGGGCCCCTCCTTGGGACATTCGCTCAAAAACACACAAAAGTCACAAAAACCACTGCGTACTCTTTTTATCTCTGTGTGTGAAATCTATCTAGACAATCTAGTAGTTTGACACCTGACGTTACGTCACCGGTGAAAGATTGCGTTTACAAAGTTTGTTGGAGTAAAATTTTAAAAGGCAAAGTTTTAAATGCGGCAAAAAGTGGAATAAAACATTTGAGAATAGTTTATTTGATAAGTATTAATTAAATAGGTTTAAAAAACAGTTATCAGATTCAATAAATTGACACTTTAATAAAAAAAAAAAACGTTTTTTGCGTGATGTGCATTTAATTTGGTTTTAACGCACTTTGTAAACACGTACTAATGTTTGACAGTTTGACAGAACAGAACAAAACATGAAAATAACCTAACATTACATGAATCGTATCAGAACTATCAGATACCGGCAAGCTCTTAAATGCAATGTAAAATTGCTTGTGATGCTTAGGTATTTGTTTTGTGAGTTAGTTAAAATATTGTGTAAATAATACTGCTTGAGTACTAGCGGTTCCGGCGGCAGGCCATAAGTGGTTTGCAAAAAAAAGTTAGTGATAACTCGCGTAAGATGTGTATGTGATTTTTGGTTTCTTTACAATAGTGTTGTTTGATCGGTATATTTTAACGACGAGGCCTTATTGTAAGTATTTAAAACTTTTGGTGAATGAACTTCTACTTATTTTAAGGTTAGTGGTAAAATAATAGTTTATTTTCATAAATAGCAAGTAAGTACAGCAACTATTAAAGAAATATTCCTTTGTGATGCGTGGATATGGACAGGATGTAATAAAAATAGCCAATAATATGTATAATTTTAACAAATTATACATAAGCATTTAATTAAGTTGCCATATAGCTAAAATTCACTTGAAGGATCCCTCCCTTGCATGAACATAGATACAGATGTAACCTTTCTTAACATTTCTTAACTTTTCTTATATTTTATTTTGAGTAACACACTTAAATAATGCACTTAATTTGAAAATTAATCATTCATATTTCACAGATAGGCATATATGCAGTTATATTAACCCGGTGAAAGTCTGGTGAAAAAAAGTTAAACAAAAATTAACTCTAAATATATAATAAATAACTATACATAACATAAGTCAAACGCTGGGTATGAGATACCCTGCCACATTCCTCCGGGTTAATATTGTATACCATTTTTTTTTGTTGCCGATGGTACTATGGTTGCTGGAAATATATTAGTACCTCACTTCATTTGATGGAAGATAATGTCCCATAAAATTTTTGGAAATGATGTACACATGCAAACTCATTTTAAATTGATGTCCTACCCAACACTAATTGAGTTATTAAAAAAATAAGTTTAATGACTGAACAAGTGTATTGCAACCTTTATTACATCCTAATGCTACTTATGTTGACATGTGCCGTCAGTCACCTGAGATCTTATTCTTAAGGTTCTCTCACACTTGCCATTTCAATTGTTATGTATGAAAACGAAAAAAAAAAATTGTTTGCAAAATTAAGAAAAGTCGATTATACCAGGCAACTTCTATTAATAGTAACCTGTCCAATTTAACGGAAATCAATAAAAACACGGTGTATAAATATAGAAAACGGTTACACTCACATGTATTTAGTCACCACGCGTGACATGTTCTCCATTATCAAGCACAAGATAATGGAGACCTAGCCTCTCCGAAACATGTCGCGCGTAGCGACTAAATACAAGTGAGTTTAACCGTTTACTAATATTTATAGTTATTATGTCTAACGAAAATTTAAATTCAATCATAATTATTGAAATTACGACTAGAAAGTAGTCGTAGAAGAGACTTTGGTTACAATAAAAGTTTAATTAAATAGTACATTGTTCATCAAGGGAGCTAAGTACGGAATTACTTACCAGAGTGTTAAAAGCTTTTAATGACTCGAGTTAGTATTCCGCTTGCCGACCGTGATGCATACAATGTTTTTCATCACACTTGCGGACATAAAAATTAGTTTAAAGGCAAAATATTATTCTATGACATACAGACATTTCTATTACTCCCTAGGGAATGTTACTTTATTATTACTCACGCAACGCATGCAAGCAATGGCGCGCTTAGCCAGCAAGTGTGATGAAAAATTCATTAAATACATTCATTACATAAACGTAACAAAAATACTTACGTTTTTCAGATTTATGAATTCTGAACGATTTTAATTCAAACTCCAGCAACCAAGAATAAAACAGCTACAAAAATATGACTCATTTTCTCCCAAATATGTATTGTAATATCGCATTAACCGCAAATTTCGTTTCGAATGAGACAGTGACATATGCAAAGCCAACGGAAGAAAGGGACGGCTGATAGTGCGCTGCACAAAATTAAATTGGCCCAAATTGACTTATATTAAATTAAGGCGTCGGTTTTGTACCCGTCTCCATTGTAGGGTTGTCACTCCGCTTATCAGAATCAGGGTTTCATTTAATTTTTGACACTGACATTACGTAATAATAGATATGAATTGTATAGGGATCGTGAGCGATTCCGCTGACAGTGACATTTTGGGATGACATGACTTAATAATTTTGTCAAATCTAGAAAGCTTGACAGCAAGTCGCAGCTACACGTCTCTTTTTAAACAATACAATCTATGTGACCCCGAATGCCAGTACGAACAAAGGGCAATGTGTATAAGACGGCGGTAAGACCTGCATTGACCTATGGCGCGGAGTGTTGGTCAGTGAAGGAAACACATTTGGAGAAACTTCACTCTTCAGAAATGAAAATGCTAAGGTGGTCGGGAGGAGTCACTAGACTGGATAAAGTTAGGAACGAATGATAGACAAAAACTTACAGAAAGCCGTCTGACATGGTACGGCCACGTAATGCGAAGACACGAATAACATGTGGTTAGAAAAGCAATAGGCCTAGTAGAACACAAAAAAGGTAGAGGGCGCCCTCCTACTACCTGGTGGACCAGCATGACCAAACTCTTACGAGAGGAAAAACTGCTAGATCCGACAACCCAGGACTGAGCGTCCTGGCCCCGCAGAATTAGGAGAGCCGACCCTACATGAAGTGGGAAGAGGCAAAGAACAAGAAGAAAACAATCGAAAAGAGACATGTAGCTGCGAGTACGGGAAGAGCTGTCAAGTAAGATATGTGACAACCAAATACTGATTCAAACTTTCACGATATTCAGACATTCATTTGAACAAAGCCGAAACGGAAAAATACCTCTGACGTTTCGAGGTATCAAATACAGTAAATTTCTATGTGTTCGTTGACCTTGTGTTTTTCACTTCATGGTCTCATCGGAAGATCAGCACTTGCTTACCCAGCATCACGCTTAGATGAGACCATTTCGTGGCTTTGTTTATTTCTGTTTTGTTAGTATAGTCTGTGTCTTTGTTTAGTAAGTTTCAAAAAGCCTACGAGTAAATAATTATTCTATTCAACACTAAGCCCAATTTCGCTTAAAATAATGTGACATCCATTTCAATAATATTTAATTGTAATATTTAATTGTTTTGTTGGTCGTATGGAGACGGCAGTAAAGCAGGCCATACACGTAAGGGTGTACCTGACAGGTTTGCCTGTACAGTTACGCCTGTCAGGTAAAATTGAGTTGAGAAGAGGACATACACGTAGCAGTAAACCTGCACAAACTTTCATTTGAAACCATGCCCTCGGTCGCGGCGCTTGATATCGACGCAGTAGCGTTAATTGGTTTATTAGTTATTTCATTGAAGAAAAGGAAATATAAAAGAAGATACCATGAACGATGGTGCAAACGTGGTTATTGCAACGCCAATTTATACTCAGATTTATATATTTATGTCCATAAACTCCTCCATGACAGTGTTCCACTTACGAGACGACGACATTTTGCACAGCAACGCCGGTGCGTCCTTCCCTGCTAGCAACCATTGGACAACTGACGACTACGTACGACCGACCCACACACGCTCAGTTTTGCTTGCACAGTTGAACTGTACAGGTCTACCAACACGCAAAAAATATCAATTTTCAATATTTTTTCGGTTGCATGAACAGGTGTGAAAACCTACACAGTTCTGTAACATACACGCTCCGGTTTACCTGAACAGTTGACCTGTACAGGCAAACCTGTCAGGTATACCCTTACGTGTATGGCCTGCTTAAGAATACATTTGTCATCACCTCAACTCTTCGCGCGGGTGTCGTAAGAGTCGACTAAGGGATCGAGGAACTCAAACACTCAATAAAAATCATATGAAATTCGTGACACACTTTTCCGTTTATCACATCCTTATATTCAGTAGGGTTGGCACTTTTGACATGACTCGGCTCATTTATTAATATACTGTATTTCGTATACTTTTTTATACCCATTTTAGGGGTGCGTCGCATAACAAAAGCTTTGCGGGAGGTCTGTGGTGTTTTAAAAACGGCACGCGCATGTTTATTTCTTTCATTTCAAACCATACTTTTTTCTCTTTAGGAAATAAATTTAAGATATCATCAGCATCATCATATCAGACGAAAGACGTCCACTGCTGAACAAAGGCCTCCCCCAAAGATTGCCACAATGACCGGTCCTGTGCCACCCGTATCCAGCGGACTCCTGCGACCTTTTATGTTACGAGTATAGTCCAATTGGCTTGTGACGGATCTGTCACTAAGCACCCCAGGGGTTAAGACACTTATTTGGCAAATATTCTTTGACGGACCACAAACTGGGTTTAACTTTTTTCGCTTTATTGATGTTGTGTAATTTTTTGGTATTCTTTGCTAGCACATTATAAATTACTGTTTATACTTACGAGTATGCATATTCAGTTCGTATCGTCAGCCAAAATGCAGCAATAAAATTACTGTACCGAAATTCTTCACAACTTTCAGATTAAGTAATCAAAATCTCTTAAACCCACCTTTTACTAGCAAATAAGAAACGCACATCATTACAATCGTAAACTAATGTTATTTCCTTGTTTAACCTAAGCAATGTTAATAACTCTCAATGCTTGAAGAACAAACAGTTTTCTAGCAAATATATGTTCTTGTTTGTTACCGTGGGAGCCCCGTAACCTTTCATTGCTGAGAGCAAACAGACGACTAATATTAGACTACGCATTTCCATACTCTCTCTGCCTCTGTAGCCTAGTTAGTTGTGTCCTTGCCTACGAAGCTGGAGTTTCCGAGTTCGAATCCCGGCGAGGGCATTCTTTGTGTAATAATTTATCACAAATGTTTGTTCCTTGGTCGTGGCTGTCTATGTATTCAAGTATCTCTTTTACGAGTATTTACATTTACACGGGAGTGCGTATAGTTTGTTCGTGTTTATAACCGATAGTTCATAGCTTAGCTCGCGCTGAAACCAGCTATGCTATTCTCTTATTCACACATTCGACGCTGCGTTCGTCAACGAGCTCGACGTCGAGACAGCCTTGTCTAAAATCCTAGCTGTTTTATTTGACATTAGGAATCGAGGCTGTGAGCGAGGTTGTGGGCGAGTTCGTCGCTGTTTTTTTTTAAAGAATACGAAGTTCGTACATTAAACGTCAAACTCTCGACGCAGTGTAGTTCCAGCTCACGCCGCATTCGTCGCCGAGCACTAGTGTCGTTTAAAGTACATTAGTGAATACCATTTTTAGGCTCGACGCTGCCGCAGCGCTGACGCAGCGCTGACAGCCAGGCGGTTTCCTTAGTGAATAACACTGCAGTGCCTTAGTGTCAAAATTAAAAACCTCTGTGTCTTCTGTGTCTTTACCATGAGCTGGCAACGTGAGCTAGCTTTATCGACGGCGTAATTTACATACCCCTCTCGCTTGTATCATCGTGAGTAAGAGTGGGATAGGCTGAAATTTACCAAACTTTAAGGTGTCCTTGACCACCAGTGTCACTGACCATTTTTGATAACGATTGATGATGGGCAGCAGCGTCATCACTGTAGACACATTACTGCGATTGCCAATCCGCTTGCCCAGCGTGGCGATTATGGGCATTTACCTCCTAGTGCGTCTATACGCATAGTTAATAGGAGAGGCCTACGTCCAGCAGTGGACTATCATAGGCTGATGATGATGATGAAGGTGTCCTTTAGCTGACTTTAACCCCGCAAGTAGTTTCGGCAAAGCTATACGCAAGATTTATGCAGATACTCCTTACTCACTCTTACTCATAATTGCGTCTCAAAAGTTGCAGCAATACATTCATCTGTACGCGGCCTGTTGGTTCGGCGTTTATCTATTGTTTATCGTTCTATGCGTCACTTTCGCACTTATATAGTAAGTAGGCACATAAGTGCGAAAGTAGCAAAGCAACTTAAAATGAGACAGCAATAGAAACGATATAAACGCGTGAGGAGACATATTTTTTTTTTTTACATATATACAGCGCCCAAAAATACAATAGGAAAAACAGAATAATTATAACATACGTCAAAACATGGGCCATTTATAACTAATACACATTTTTCTTGTTTCGAAAGATGCTAGTTGAGATGTAATATGCATGCAAAATAAACTCGAATCAAACATTATAATCTAATCATTAAGATAATAAATTATAACGCGTAAGCATGCGTGCGACCATTTTCTATAGAGAAAATGCGTATCTACGCATGCTAATTTATTTATTTGCCTTCACGCTAAGGACAATGTAGGTCCGCCGCGATTATCGAAAACGAAGTAAAAGTGTCTGTCGCAGTCACTCCAACGAAGACGCCATTGAAATGAAAGAAACAGGTGCTCGAAATGTACGATATTCGATGTTAGCGATAGGCCCTCAGGTTGAGTAGTAACGTCTGTCATAAACAAAGCAATTCCAAGCAACAGGTGGCTGTCCAATAAAAACGTTTCGTCTATTCTCATCGTAAACCTTAAAATAAAAGTTGGCAGCCCTTAGTACATATTTTACTTACATAATTGAAATAGATGATAAACTCGTGATTATAATTAAAAGCAAAACCAGTTTATGGAACAAATAAAATTATTTTATTAAATACAAGCGACTCGCCCAGGCTTTGCACGGGTACAAGACTGATACTAAAACCTTCGTCTTGAATCACTCCATTTATTTTAAAAAACTGCATAAAAATCCGTCACGTCACTTATCTTATCGCTTAACGTATACGTTTGCAGAATGCAGAGTTGGGCAAAAAGTAATATGATTACTTCTATAAATTACATTTATATGTGTACTTTGTAATAAATATTACAGAGTACACATACAAAAGTAATCAGAAGGAGTAATCATATTACTTTTTGCCCAACTCTGGCAGAATGGCATCTACGTGGGTTCGATCGTGGTTTTTTTTTTCTCTCTACATTTAGCATTTTTTTTGACAACAAGTCTAACCTTGAGAAGGAGTCGATGTTTAATTTTATCAATAACTCGTTCCTGTAGCCGTGAGCTGCCACTACGTTTTAAACGCGGCACGTTTTTGTATCCGGCTCGCTTTCACCAATAACCGAGTACGAGAGGGATGGGTAGAAAGTAAGCAGCTCATGTTTCTATAGTAGACAGAACAATAATGTTCCATCTTTTTAGTCACACAATTTTGCACTATTTCCATAAATACATCAGAATGTTCTTTACCTTCGCATGTCGCGCCGTAATAAACCAGCAAAATAGTTCGCTAAAATATGCAAATCTGTTCTAGCATTTAATTTTAACTTAGCATTGTTATATTTAAGCCTTGGATTCACTTGGGGACTACCTAATATGACTAATATCTAACTAAATAGGACTTTTCGTGTGCACACTTACCGCAGTATAATAATAATACTAACGTACAGTATGGACACACTCTGCCTCCCACCGAAAACGCGGTGGGGTTACCATGACGTACTTATGCGATTCAGTTTAGGTCGAGAGAAAGGGACAAGGCTATACGAGTCGTATATCTCCGTCCCTTTCCCTGATCCTGAATTGAATCGCATCAGTACGTCATAGCAACCCCCCTAGGGGGGTCTTACCATGACGTACTAATGCGGTTCAGTTTAGGTCGAGAGAGAGGGACAAGGCTATATCATTATGAGTCGTATATCTCTGCCCCTTTCCCTGAACCTAAACTGAATCGCATTAGTACGTCATAGCAAGCCCCCCTGTGGAGGGGTTACCATGACGTTCAGGTTAAGTCGAGAGAAAGGGACAAGGCTATATGAGTCTTATATCACTGTCCTTTTCCCTGAACCCGGTGACCGCACAGTTACTCCTGGCATGACGCGCGTGCACCTACACGAGCATAGACTGCGAATACCAACGCATTTGTTTCATACGTTTTATCGCTACTATCCGAGGTGCGCTCTGCGGCCCTACCGCGAAAAACGAAATTCGTAAATTTCGAGGATTCTCTGTCACTCAAACGAAGGCGTCATTAGAATGAGAGAGACAAATGCTCGAAATTTACGAATTTCGTTTTTCGCGGTAGGGCCGCTATAGCCGTACCTTGAGTTGCAAATTAACAGATACGTTAGGTTTTTATTCGATACGCAAAGCTATCCATAGCGCTTGCTCCAATATATAAGTGCGAGCGGGATAGAATGCATTACGTATAGGGTGAAGACACACTTATCAGCATGCGTACGCATCTTGTCTAATGAAATTGTCCGTTTAAGCATGCGTACGCGTGCGGAAAGCTGGACGTGGCCACATACTAAACTGTCATTTTCTATAGACAAAATGTGTACGCATGCTTATAAATGTGTCTTCACCCATAGAGTAACCTATCCTTTATTTTTAAACGCATGGTGATGAACTATTTTATAGTAACTATATATCTCGCTTGTATTAAATATGTTCCAAGAGAGAGTCTCCTTTAATTTTTTTTAGATTCTAGAAGGTCCCAAATTAAAAACAAAACATTGACTGATCCGGATTTCAAAAGCTAATTTTACTAAAATATCGAGAGATTTATTCGTAGTAAAATTATATTTTACGCAGGATACTCACGCTTTTTAAGTTGGAGACTGCTCTGAATTTATCGCTTCAAATGGATTAAAATACACGAGTACAGGTGTAGTGAGAAAATACTTGCCTTCGGAAACGTTCGTAAACACATGCTGTTTCAGGCAGTGTCACCGAGTC
>JALPQI010020358.1:0-22284 GCA_025490895.1 Thaumatotibia leucotreta
GGGATTACACTTGCAAGTTCTTACGTAAGTAGCGACGGAGCTATACAGGGTGGGAATGAGTATACTGACAGACTTTACCAATGCATTTTTGATGTCAAAAGAAGTAAAAAATGTTATGAGACACATGTCATTTTCGGACAAAAACAAATTGTGATTTATTAAATATTTTTTATATATGACCAGTAATAAATTGTAGGGAAAGATTTTTTTTAAGGATTAATTTTTTTTTTAGTTGAAATTTTTTCTGATACTATTATGTCATTTTCTCTAACTTTCGTCAGTGAGTATGTCAAGATGAAAACTATTAGTGTAAGAATTTTAATCGTGCAGGCATTTATCAGTGTCTTATGTTGAAAATTGTTTTTTGAAAAACATGTCATTATCTCTTAAACTAAGCCGAATCCCGAAAAGTTCATATGGCATTATAGTCTCAAAATGTGGTCAGGAATACACGTTTCAAGTTTGTCACTTGGGTTACTCACTAACCACCCTGTATTAAGAAATGAGAGGTGAATGACTATCTGATTCCTTTGTATAGCTCCGTTCCTACAACTTAGATAAGAACTCAGATGTGTTAAGTTGCGACCGCAACAATGCTCAAAAAACGGTGACGGTTCGGAATGGCAGTGACGCATCGTATCAGTAACGTTTTTGTCCCATGTTCTCCACACCGCTGCTTAAAATACGCAGTCGCAGCGTGTACGCCGTGAAGTGCCCCAAACTAAACATTTTTGACGCGAACCTCCCAAACCGATGCTTAAATTACGCATTGGGATATTTCTCATTTAGATTTGTTAGTTGTAACAGGCATGTACAGAAAGTTAACGTCACCTAAACTTAAATTTCTATATTTTATATAGGTATGAAATACATAAGTATCAAAATGCTGGACTTCCTGGAAACCCTTAACTTTCGAACATGGTTTTGACACACCTGTCAAACTAAATAAGAAATACCCATTGACGCAGCGTTAAAAATCATTTGATTGTACCGAAGTGGATAATTATGGAGAATAGCCACATCAACATGTGTATGACACCTGACTGATATTTATGACCCATGACTGGCATGACTGCGTTTCCGTACCGTCTGCGTATTTTGAGCAGCGGTCTGAGGGGCGGCAAAAGCGTTGCGGATACGATGCGTCACTGCAATTCCGTACCGTCACCGTTTTTTGTGCATTGATGCAGTCGGACCTTTCCCGGCTTTCATCATATCTTTATTCTTTTCATTAAAAACTGGCTACACCATATCTCACAAAAATGTATCGTCTAGATCTATGTTATCACATCCGTTCTTGAAGCACAAAGCAATGTTTTCAAAAAGTGTTTCATATTTTCCATCATTACAATCTTCCGAAAAATTAAAAGGCTTGGGAATTACAACGATAAAACTGTATGCTTGATGCATCTATGGAATCATCATCAATGGCATTGGTATAAGCATTGCAAAGGGGGGTCAAAGTCTTCTAATTCACCCCCTTATTCATAAACGTGTTCTAACAAGTCGAGAAGTATTGTTTGGCCCTTTCGGTCTTGTACAGCGTGTTACACCACCCACTGAAAACCTTGAACGGGGTGATTTAGTAGGCTATATTGAACAAATTTTACTACGGGGCCAATCACGAAATCTAAAAAAAAATATGTTATTCATACATTGAGACCGACCGATAACGACATTTTGTATGAGCCAAATTTTTTTTGGAGATTTCTGTGTTAGGTCCATAGTAAAAGTTGTTCAGTATTGGCTACTAAATCACACCGTTCAAGGTTTTCAGTGGTTGGTGTAACACCCTGTAGACATCGATAAGATCCAAAGGAGCACAATACTTGTCGGATTGCTAAGTTAGGAGACATATCGTCGTTATACTTACGCAACATCGGATCTACAGAAATCAATTCATGGAAATATCGCCTTTCTGTCACTCGGAATACGAGTGTATTTTCCATAAAGTGATGGCTGATGGCAGATACGAGGTTGAGTAAATATAGCGGAGGTATAAGGCCAGCCGTACACCTGTAAGTTCTTACGTAAGTTATAGGGACGGAGCTATACTAAGGAATGAGATAGTGATATTCACCTCTCATAACTTACGTAAGAACATACAGGTTTACGGCTGGCATATGAATAAGGGGGTTGAGCATTTCTTTTTATTTTGTTCATTTTCATAATTTTTAATTTATGGGTAATATTTGGGTTATTTCTTCTCAGAATCACGAGCTCTTTCGATCCCAAAAGGAAAAAAATTCCCAAAATATTACATACATTTTTCGGATCTCCTCCTTTGATACTGCCATACAAAGTGTAGGGGTGAATCAATTTTTTTCTGTCTGTTATTGCCATGGTTGCGTTCGCCTGAGTCGCGTTAGTTTTATGCAAAATTATAATACTTGGACTATGCAAACATGCATTTTTCTGGTGTTAATAAACCCTTTCCTTGATGGGTCATCTACAAACATGGACTATATGCACGTTTGCATAAATTTAATAGCATAATTTTGCATAAAACCAGCGTGACTCGGGCGACCATAACCATGGCAATAACAGAAAAAAAGTTGATTCATCCTTGGAAAATGGTAAAAAAAGAAAAAAATCCACGGGAACTTTTTTCCTTTTGGCATCGAAAGAACTTGTGATTCTGAGTAGAAATAGCCCTAAATTTAAAATTATGAAAATTTACAAAATAAAAAGAAAAATGCTCGGTTAGTCTTTGGCATGTAAAAGGGGAGATAATGTCTCTATAATATTTGGGAATGCGTCGAGGATTTAACACATTACGGTATCCACTCCTGCACACGTTTAAGCAGCGAATAGTCGACATCTCTCATGTGGCTGTCTCTTTCTCTCTTCAATGCACGCTATCCATTCATTTCACTCTGGAGCTCGCTTGTTTTCATGCCTGTACTGTTCGCTTGGCTTGGAAGTGTTTTTTTTCTATTTGTGTATTTTTTTGGTAGATTAAGTTATAGTTGTATACGTGCATGTATTTTAGTGCTTTGTTGAGTTGGCAACACTTGAGAGATGTTACCTACCACGCCCGCACTGTCTTTGTCGTGCAATAACATGTACACAACGTCTGTCCACAGGGATGTCTATGTTCAGCCTACGGTGCGGAGTTACCATAAATATCTTATCCTCCTGCCTGGACAATAAAATTTGCCAGTGAATTTCGAATTAATAGTGTAGGAAATAGATGAGAATTTCTTTTGTTTGAGGAAACGAGGAGGGAAGAGGTTATACTCTTCATATAGTAGGCATGCTACTTTCGCGTTTTGCTAAGATTTATATGCAGTATAGAACGAAGTTCTTGACTTGCAGCGTCGTTACATATTATTATTTGATTGGAACCGATGTTTTCAAAAAATCAATGGCGTCAACGATAAGACATCATTCTGTCAAAATTGGTGCGAATCTAGAGTACACGAATTCAAATTCGGGATATTTATTTTGTGCAACCAAATAAATGTAAAAATTACATTTTTAATTTTCTACGATACGATATACTTCCATAGATGTATTGGTACTTTTTGTGATAAATCTACTAACTGTCAGTGCCAATCTGACCTATTTATTTCGTTTTAGCTGTTTGGTTAATATATCTTCCCTTTTCTCGACTAGACAATTATTTATTAAATAAATTATTGACATAAATACGCGCCCTACCCGGCTGCTGAAATAGACGCCGGAAAATAGACACAGTACAAATTTTCCAATTGATTTAAATGTATAAGAGATAAGTTCAGAAAAATATTAATGCCCAAGGGTTGCAATAAATCTAACATAAAAAAAATCTAAAATAACATATTTCATCAATAAACATAATCTGTCTTAGAACTTACCAACGTATTGTAGTAAAAAATATACTAATGTTTTAACCTCGGTAGGCCCTATGTCATATGAGTTTATAGATATATAGTGTCAAAGTTAAAATTCGGTTGAAGTAAGCTACGTCACTAGGCCTCAGGAGTCTATGTATTACTGTAGTCTATATACCTATTATATGTACATGTTATTGCATGACAAAGTTGCCGATTTTCGTTGTCGCGTTGTCCAGTCCTTGCTGGGTTGGTTAGGGTACATCTTTCAAACATTCACTTAACTGACTTCAAAATAAAAAATAATTCAGTCAAACTAAATAGTATAACTGACAGGAGTTTTCCAAAAAAAACCCGAGAACCTGATTCTTCGAGATCTAGACGTGTCTGGACTCATTCGAATCAAAATCACGAGCTGATTCGATCTAAATAATAAAAAAATATGTCAAAAAAAATCCATTACGTCACTTTTTTTGTATGAACTTACTACGAGCGTCACGTAACAGAAACTCAAATTTTTCAACATATTTTTTTATTATCTAGATCGAATCAGCTCGTGATTTTGATTCGAATGAGCTCAGGCACGTCCAGATTTGCAACAACCAGGTTAACCGGTTTTTTTTAATGCCCAGTTACGATCGACAGAAAAATCTACACAAAAACATAATATTTTAATGGCAGCTCTACATGCCTAATGTGGGCCAATCTAAGGAATACAACTAAAGCTTGTTCACGAAATAAAGTAGCCCTCGTAAAATCAGTGTCTACTGTTACACAATAGTCCCATGTAGTTCTAACAACCATGGGACTGTAAATTGATTCTTCTGTTTTATGTTTAACAATCCAATATCCAAAAGCATTCGCTGAAAAATCGTCAAAATCAAAATAACTCCAGATACCTAATGCTTAATGCAAAAGTCCACGCCCAAAAAAGTGCGAACTTCAGAGACGATTTCAACAATGTTAGACTTGAAGTAGTTAATAAAAATTGTAATACACGAGATTCACAGTTTATTATAGTATCGGTATTGTAGTTTAGTTCAGACCCATAGGGAAACTAAATGACCCAAAATGGTAAAATAAGAAGAAACACTACGTAAAAGTCCATAATTATGGAGAAATTGATATAAATATCAACCACAGCGTCCGAGAAGATAGGCAAACAGCCCTTCTTTGTAATAACACCCATGAAAAGGTATGGTCTCATACAAAAAAAATATATACGGCAATGGCTACTTTATTTCGTGAACAAGCCTTATAGTCCATTATATTACGGAAAAAAAGTTCACATTCGGATACCAGCACCAAATTTTAGTATGTTGTTAAATATGTCATTCTGTATCCAAAACTGCCGGGAGACACTCTCTCAAAGGTCAAGGTCACCAGTAATGACGTCATCAAAATGCCTAGTGCCTGATTTAAAAAGCGCTTATTTGTTCCTTAACCACCCAACGTATACCATTGTGTGTGGTATCAATAGAAAGGTCATTAAATATTCTCTAACTTTGTCTTTTCGTGTTATAGCGTACATCTATAAATAAAAAAAATATCGTTGAAAGAATAAAAATATTTTTTTACTCTTTTCGTACAATGTACATTTCATCAGGAAACAAGCGGTATTAGCAAAAAATATTGTTCTACATAAATGTAGCCAAACTATTATCCTAAAATATACAGTTTAAATCATCGAAATCCGTTGAAAATAAACAAAGTTATGTCATTTTCTATATTCCGCGGCAAACGCCATACACACGACATCCGCCCGCCCGCCAGTTCGAAAATGTGAATTGCACCCAAACTATGCAATTGATTTATACTGGTAAGATATGAACTAAAAGCCAATTAATTATACAAATACTAGTTGTTTTAAAAATACTGTTATTATTAAAATAAAATACATAATTTAAGAAAAAACCAAATTAAAAGACATAGGTACTTAGAGTAAGGTAGAAAAAAGGTAACAAATGAATAATAATAACTTCTAACTATCAATAAAAGAATATTATGTATATATTTCAAGATTTTATTCGGAACAGTAAATTCTGGAGCAAGTTCCTTCACATACACAAAGAATATAGACAAATACTTTCTCTTATTTTTTCCAGCTCCAATCGCAGGGATCAATTTTCTTGTGGATAAGGCAAGGCACTTCGTCCATATCTTCGTTTGTTTGTAGAATGGTCCGCTTCAGATTTTGAGTCAGTTTCAGTGCATCTTTAGTTGGTGAGATCATAAATTAAGGTGAGATGCTTTCGATAGCTTTATATTTATATGAAAACATTCCGTCTGCCTATAATTAATTGTTATATCATTTGTAGTCGTGGCCTAAGGAAGGTAAGGACGTGACCTTACCATCTTAGCTTATTTTTACAACCTTGAAACTCCTCTTTACATGCTTGTTGTGAACTCTGGCCGTGAGCGTGAATCCTCCTGCCCATCGTAGCAGACGAAGTATGCGATTAGAAGCAACCCCAGATATTTCAGCAATGGATAGATCGCTTAAAAAAATAATCAAACTTACCTACAGGCAAAGTTTCTTCACACAAGCTAACAATATGAAGCACGATATCAGTATCGTGCTCAGGCACGGAAATCGTTTTCCAGGGCAAGCAGCTTACATCAGTTCGTAACAGCAGAATTGTTTCAACTAATAATTCATAGTTAGCTGTAGTAAGAATAACAAGCAAATTGCTAATTTTAATAATTAGTAGATTTATATTTTCACTACGGCAATTAGTTAACATCGCAATTAACCATACTTGCATCGGGTCGAACAGATCCGATGCCGTAACGAAGGTGTTAATGAATATTCCGTTAGAATGACAACTGTAATCTTTACATATAAAGGTAAAGTCCTCACTTCTTCCTCCGTGACTATGCTCTCGTCTTCACGCGAACAAGCCTATGCCAGAATATTATTTTACACACAGTCGCCGCTGAAACAAATAGCCACCATACGTGAGAGCGAGGGTTTTTTTAGAGGGACGGAAACATTGATGTTGAGAGTTGCTTGCCCTGGAAAGGACTTACATGCTCTCGATACACGATGATAAGATCGTTAGCTTGTTTGAAGAGACTTTGCCTCTAAGTTTGATTAATTTCTTATGCGATCCGTCCATTGCTGATATGTCTCTGATTGCTTCTCATCGCATGTAATGTTATGTTTTGGCCGGAATCGAGTGGGCTGTCGAGTATCTGGTGTGCTCATTCATCCCGTTGCTGGAGCTGTAGGTTAATGTCACGGCTGCGTTACCCCATTATATCCTTCTAGTCTCCTTGTCTTTTTGCAGAACCGTAGAATATCCCTGAGCGACCCCATTCTTTCTCCTGCAACCTATCCCTGCCAAACACATAATGCCGCTGCGTATCTACATAACGCATTCTACCAGAACATGCTGACTAGTTTCGTCTCTCCCGTAATGTAAACAAGCTGCTTAATTACTTATTCCCATCACCTTAATATGACTGTTGAGGGTGTTGTTTCTCGAAATAATTCTGATCAACATCCTCAAGTCAATTTTTTCCAACTTCGTAAGTATCGGGTTCTCCTCACGTCATGGTTTCCTCTTTCCACTCTCTTTCCGCTTCTATTTCTTTCAGTTTACTCAATACTCTATCACATACATCGTATGCTAAGATAGACAGGCGTAGACACGCTCAAGGACTGCGTTCGCCACTTATGTAATGTAAGGATTAGTTTCAAGATTGTAAAAATAAGCTAAGATGGTAAGGTCACGTCCTTCGCCGACCGGACAGTCATGTCGTGATAAAAGTTATCTGTCCATGGCTACTGGAAAGAGGGAAAGAGGAAGACCGTCCACCACTTGGATGACGAATGTCCAGAGAGACTACAATTGATATAACAATTAATTATAGCAAGACGGAATGTTTTCATATAAAAATATAGCTAACTAAATAGCGGTAAAAACTTTATGTTCACTTAATACCTTGTAAACTGTGTGGAAGCAATAAACGATTGAGTACTCGTATTGAGTATTGAAAGCATCTCACCGACTAAAGATGCACTGAAACTGACTCAACATCTAAAGCGGACCATGCTACAAACAAACGAAGATATGGACGAAGTGCCTTGCCTTATCTACAAGAAAATTGATCCCTGCGATTGGAGCTGGAAAAAAGAAGAGAAAGTATTTGTCTATATTCCAGTTCCATTATGGAAAACGATTCCTGATGCAAGTGCAAGTTGCAAAAAACTTGTGCCTTGTCCACGTTGGCGTATGCGTACGAGTAATAAACATTTTAAATTGCACTCTTCTTCGTGTATGTGAAGGAACTTGCTCCAGAATGTAAGGTAATAACTTGCTGTTCAGAATAAAACCTTGACATATATACATAATATTCATTCATTGATAGTTATAAGTTATTATTATTAATTTGTTACCTTTTTTCTACCTTACTCTAAGTACCTATGTCTTTAAATTTGTTTTTTTCTTAAATTATGTATTTTATTTTAATAACAACAGTATTTTTAAAACAATTTGTATTTGTATAATTAATTGGCTTTTAGTTCATATCTTACCAGTATAAATCAATTGCATAGTTTGGGTGCAATTTACATTTTCGAACTGGCGGGCGGGCGGATGGCAGGTGTATGGCGTTTGCCGCGGAATATAGAAAATGACATAATTTTGTTTATTTTCAACCGATTTCGATGATTTAAACTGTTTATTTTAGGATAATAGTTTGGCTACATTTATTTAGAACAATATTTTTTCTAATACCGCTTGTTTCCTGATTAAATGTACATTGTACGAAAAGAGTAAAAAAAATATTTTTATTCTTTCAACGATATATTTTTTATTTTTAGATGTACACGATAACACAAAAAGACAAAGTTAGAGAATATTTAATGACCTTTCAATTGATATCACACACGATGGTGTACGTTGGGCAGTTGAGGAACAAATAAGCGCTTTTCGAAATTAGGCAGCAGCCATTTTGATGACGTCATTACTGGTGACCTTGACCTTTGAGAGAGTGTCTCCCGGCAGTTTTGGATACAGAATGACATATTTAACAACATACTAAAATTTGGTGCTGGTATCCGAATGTGAACTTTTCCCATACATAGGTTGCCGTAATATAATGGACTATTATGCGATCGAGCGAAATCACGAGATTGCTTTGCTGCTCTTACGTATAACGGCATCCCTTAGATTGTAGTCTACCCAATGTGTAGAGCAGCCATAATATAGATTGCGTGGCGCCATGTAAGCGTACGTCTGTAATATAATTACCTATAAAAATAGCGAGGCTTTTCTTACTGATTTGAAGTCTGTTAAATGATGTACTTAATTCATTCGACAACTCATATAGACTGTTTCAGGTTTAGCTGTTTGGGATGGCTCTGACCTTCCATTCCTTGATGTCACGTATGTATATGTGGATGACAACTAAATCTCGTGTCTAAAGGATAATGTTACATATTCAAATAATAATTATTACATTTTTTCCTTAAAAATATAGTTAACCCTTTAACGGGCTAGACTCGAAATATCCTGGGCTCAAGCCTCAAAACCATTATACGAGGGGTGATTCAAAAGTAATGATAATCAGTATGAAAGACACATAAAATGTTTAATAAAATAATTTATTTTTCTACGTAATCTCCTACCAAGTCTACACATTTAGACCACCGTTTCTCCAGGCCACGAATTCCTTTTAAAAAAAAATCATTTTCTTGACCCTCTAAAAATGCCTCCACAGCGGCTATTACCTCACAATCATTCGAAAATTTGTTGCCTCTCAGATCTTCCTTCAGCCGTGGAAAGAGATAAAAGTCGCTAGGGGCTAGATCTGGCGAATATGGGGGGTGTTCCAGCAATTCGAACCCTGAATCACGGATGGCAGCCATCGCAACACGGGCCTTGTGGGGCGGTGCGTTGTCCTGGTGAAACAGGATGCCTGCTCGAAGTTTACCCCGCCGCTTTTCTTTAATGGCTTCTCTCAATCTGCGTATTTGGTCAGCGTAGTAGGAGCCCGTAATAGTGGTTCCCTTTTCCAGGTATTCGATCA
Organism: Thaumatotibia leucotreta; assembly: GCA_025490895.1. Lineage (NCBI taxonomy): Eukaryota > Metazoa > Arthropoda > Insecta > Lepidoptera > Tortricidae > Thaumatotibia > Thaumatotibia leucotreta. The sequence goes on from JALPQI010020358.1 coordinate 9,852, forward strand.
TTATGACTCCCTCAGCATCCCAAAACACGGAAGCCATGACCTTACCAGCGGAGCTTGCTACCTTGAATTTCTTCGGTGTAGGGGAAGACGCTCGCTTCCAGGTCATGGATTGCTGTTTGGTCTCAGGATCGAAATGGTGGATCCAAGACTCGTCCATGGTTACAAACCGACGCAAAAATGTTTCGGGGTCAGTTTGATATTTTTCAAGATTAGACTTTGAAATCTCATATCGTATTTTCTTTTGTTCAGCCGTTAACATTCTAGGCACCCAACGAGCGGATACTTTTTTCATGTGTAGTTCATTAGTTAAAATCCTTTGAATGCTACTAAACGAGATGCCTGTGAGCTCAACTAGATGCCTGATAGTCATTCTTCTATCTGTTAAAACGAGATCATGAATTTTTTTTGACATTTTCTTCAGTAAGGGCGACAGATGGGCGGCCTTCGCGATGTTCATCTTGAGTGGATGTTCTTCCCAAGTTAAACTCCTTTGACCAGCGTGCCACTGTGGAATACGGCGGAGCGGACTCCCCCAGTGTTCCCACTAATTCAGCGTGTATATCTTTAGTACACATTTTTTTCAAGCAGAAGTATTTAATAACCGCTCTCACCTCAGTTTTCTCCATTTTTGCGTTATTGTTCCGACTATTCGTAAAGAAACAGCTGCAACTCTCTGACAGATACATATTTTTTAATTATTTTTTTTTAAATTAAGTAAGGAGTCTTTGTGGCCAGTAACGCCATACCTATTTATTTTAATCCGATGCAATAAGTATTCAATTATCATTACTTTTGAATCACCCCTCGTATAGTACGAAAAATTATATACAAGAAAAAAACAAAAAGGTAGTGCTATAGGGAGTTCGTTTTTGAGACCGGTGTCCTATAAAGGGTTAAACCGAAGAATTTTGCCCAATTGAGTGTTAAGAGTCAATATTTTTTTCCTAAATAATATTAAATCTACTATTATATGTGTCGATTGTAAAAAAATATACATAGTTACGGGGCTTTAATGAAAACTAAACTTTACGTCACCCTTTGATTGCCCATATAGTTTGTATGACTCACTACCATGACACAAAAATATCATGATTTTGTTTTGATTAAGCCCTTATTTTACTTACAATATTTTTAACTATCCATAAATCTGACTGTCATTGTCATATAACAATTATCATTGATAAAATAGAGACATGATGGTTATCTAAATCCTAAATTAATTACAGTATTAGTGTACTCACAGATACTACTATGTCAGTATTGGTTGGAATAATCTATCGATTTTTTTTATAATTTATTCAAAATGTAAAACTTCGGTCTAGGGTACATATGTTTGTCACTTACTGAAGCCTTCTTGGCTTAATTGTAAGTGATTTGTCGCAAATTACACTTTTGTTTACATTATTAATGTTCTTAACGATTTCATAAAAAACATCCAAGACTTAGCAACAAATACAAAAGATAATTACAAGACTAATTACGACATTAGGACTGACAAACATAACGCATCTATGGGACGTAGACTAGTATATATCAATATATCTTCTCTTCAATTTCCTCGTTGCATGTCAAGTATCAGATTAGAGTTCAGTTTAGTATTTGAAAGGTCCACGGAAAAAACATGTCCAAACCCTAAAAAAATTAGGGCAAATTCACACCTTATTCTGTTAAAAGTAAGGTGGTTTTTCCTTCTGTAATTTGAATTGACTAAACATGTTCTTTACGTGGACCCTTCATTTAGTCTCGGATTATTATTGTAAACATAGGATATGCATTGCCTGCATTGGCATGTTCACATGAATCGAGCGTAGAAGCATAATGTCGTAAGTCAACTATATTATATGCAATTATCGACCTTTGCTAACGTATTAAAGGCATATAAGGATATTGGTGACCGTTATTGTTTTCAAAATGTAGTTAGTATCTACATTAGAACATTGTTTGTGTAACTATCCATTGTGAACGGATACAATGAAACGTCAAGTTGAGTAAATTATAAATGTTTTTATATTGGTGGGTAACCAGCGAAGGGATTGGCCCCCGGTTGAATTTCGACTATTTGAAAACTCGAAAGCTCCTTTGAATAATGCTATCTTATTTAACAAACACGAAACTTTAAAATTTGTATAAAATCATTGTATTTCTCCCTCGCTATTTGACGTACACGCCAATATCTCTAAGTATATATCTACTAATGAACAACGGAAATAAACCTTATCTGTCAACAAAACAGTTACTTTGACAACATACTCGATGACCACTTGGCTGTTGGCGTGGTAGGCATGGTATTGATAGTGGTTCTTGGCGTTCAAAGTGTTAATAGCCAGTTCAGTTAGTGCAACATAAATTACGATATTTCTTATTATCAATAAACCTCGATAACTTCTACGAACGAATCAAATTGTGAACATGCTTACGACATATCTAATTATACAATAATTTATTCTTTACCGAATTTCATATGAAATGAAAGGAAAAAAGGATTCAAGAGTATGTATTGATTTAAGGCTATGTAAGCCTAATGTAAGTACAGTCAATGTCAAAGGTATATTATGGTTTAAGTGCCACAAATACCTATATTTACACGAATTTATTGCCTTGGCATTAAGGTTGTGTAATAGTTATTTGTTATACAAGGGTGCAAAGTTGTATTTTACCCGCGAGTATGAAATTGAAACACGAGCAAGCGAAAGGACTCTGTAGTTGAATCACGAGCGAAGCGAGTGGTTCTAAAATATAATCCTGAGCTTAGCGAGTGTTTTAACATATGAGAAGTAAAATATATTTTTGGCACCTGAACAGTACCTAATAATATTTTTGACGTCGACTTACTTATATGTAAATTGGAAGAGAAGATATTTAACAGATATCCATGATAATGTTCGTAAAACGTAGAGATATTTTATTTATTCTGAATTGAGTGTAAATTCAGAGGCACTTCTGTGTCTTGTTGTTGTATTCATTAATATAAATTAGAATTAGATTCATTTCATTCTACTCTATTTCAGTAGAGCTATTTTGCTTGTAAGTAAGGCTAGCCTATTATTGTTTCTACTGTGTTGTGGCAATGTATTTCTATTGTATCGTTTCTCTTTCATAGTAATCATAGTCAATGCTGGTATTACTTTTTGCACGATTTTTAATTTTGTGTCTGTTTGCTGCATGAATTTCTAACTCTAACAGTATGTTTGATTTACTACAGTCACCATCAGATGTACGAAAGCGGACAAAGTGTTTAGAATTATCGAAACACTCGATAGTCACGACTAAGGGTGTCCCCAAATCAATCCACGTGGAATTGGCTTAAGCCGGGCGAAAAAAGCTTTTTTTCGACGTCATAAAAGCGAAACATCCGAAGTCGCGTCGGCTGAGCCGATACGTGCCGATCCATGCTGACTGACGTATTTTTCGCTCTTAAGGCCTGGCCACGACATTGATCTAATGCGACCAGCTTAGCGGAAAACCATACGTGCCAGAGGGAGTTTCCATATCGGCATCTCGCTTCAACTTATGGATTCGCTCGCCGCTGATCGCCTTAGAACAATGTCGTGCCCAGTATGCTTAGCACATGATTGGTACGTCAATATGTCGCCGCAAGATAGATTTTCCATCTTTTACTAACAATATGAATGAAAGAGGGACGGATATTCTATCTCGCGGCGACATACTGTCGCACCAATCATGTGCTAAGCCTTTACGCCGTCGACATAAAGAATTTTTCGCCCGGCTTAAGCCCATTCCGCGTCCATTGATTTAGGGAGACCCTAAGTTCTAAGTTTAATGACACTTGTCACTTAGACGTGAAAGTCACTTTTTTATCTGATGTTGAATGTGTATTTGCTTCTTGGGTCATACGATTATGCAAGTTATTTTAAACAAAACTTAGCCCCGATTGTGCTATCTCAGGCTAGGCCGCTAACCCAAGGTTAAACGGATAGTAGTGTTAATAAATTATGAACTGGACCAGTTAACCTCGAGTTAGTAGTATAATTCGAGATTGTGCGATAGGGGCTTAGTGGGTTACCGAGTGTTTTAAAAAAATATGTATATAACGAATGCCCCTTTATTCTTTGATTATGTAATTAATAAATACTACAAGTTTATTAAAGAAAAAATATTCGTTGAAGACATAATCTGGGCATTTCTCCGAGCGCTTCAACCGCCGTGACTTCGGTGGCAGCCTTATACGAATCCCGTGATAGATGCAAGAACTTTTGGATATGTTGGTAGACGTAGTTGACACCTGCCAAGATATCCAAAAAAAATGTTAGATACCCACGAAAATCGTCTAATAATGTTGCCACCGAAGTCACGGCGGTTGAAACGCTCGGAGAAATGCCCATCTAATGTTTGTTTGACTAAGATTTAATGTGAATTTTTGGAACACCCGGTACAAGACTGACCCTCGTTTTATGTATTTAGTAATTTGTGTTATACATTCCCTTTTGTATTGAGGCCTAACTCTTAGAATTTTAGTTCACTAAAGTTCTCAATGTTGGAAAAGAATTTTACTAAATCGCTCCTTAGTCAAAGGCCATGTACAGTCAAGGAAATCGTTTCACGTACTCTTTCGCTCTTATCACTATGACAATAAAGGTCAAACATTCATTTCCTTTATTGTACATCTAGAAATGAATAACTACTGACTCGGGATTCGTAATAAAAGCGCTGCTGTTCTAATCAATAATTATATATTTTCAGCTACATATTACGTCAGTTGGGGTGCGGTGATCTTATAAAGAATGTAAGTTTTTAATATTGTAAATTAATCATTATTATTTTACAAATCCAATCGATCCGTCCGAGCGTCCCGCTGGATGCAGGTCGCATAAAACCGGTACATGTGGAGGTCCAGAGGGGAGGCCTATGTTCAGCAGTGGACGTCTTATGGCTGAGATGATGATGATGATGATGAATCGATCCGTCAGTACGTGCCGCGATCGCGAGTTACGAAGGGTGAACGCGGGCTCAGTGCTTGTTAAAGGAGACTAGGGTCTTCGAAACATGTTGCGCGTAGTGTCTAAATACAAATTTGAATAATATTTATATTATTTATTATGTCTCACGGAAGCGTAAATTCAAATCCAATCGAATCTATTTCCTGGTTAACTTATTTAATTATTTAATTGTCAGTTTTCAATTACGAACATATTAATACCTTTCGTAGATACCCAAAAAAATGTTATTTTTAATCATAATAAATGAATGACTCCACAACTAATAATTGAGTCATTTAACTTCAAACCCGGGTAAATCCACTCTGTCAATAGAGTTTAAGTTTAAAGAAAAACTAGGCAATTGCAATTAAATATGCACTCTATTGGTAGAGTGGATTTACCCGAGTTTGAAGTTAAGCGACTCAATTAGAGAATGTAATAATTCAATTAGAGTCAATTTGAGTATCAATTGTTTGATATTTGAACTCTATCTGCTTTGGTAGTTACGCGTTATTGTACTATCCCCGACAAATTTCTTATTTACCGGCTAAGGGTGCGGCTCCACTGACGCGGAGCGGAGCGGAGCTGTGGGACCTCGGCCAATGAGACCGCATCACAGTGTTTCGAATTTTGAATTTGAAGAATGTAATTGGTCAAATTTTCACCCTAAGTATACCCGACTGCAAACAGCGCCATCTAACGGGACTCACGCAAACCCCTTACTATCCAGATGCCCGAAAACAAGGCCCTCTCCGGCCTCTGTTCTGGCATCACGGAGGCCTACGACCTCTTCGGGGTGCCCGGCGCGATCGCCCTGTTCGTCGTCGAAGAGGTGTCGTATAACATTTGCGACCAGAGGTTCCATGAATTTGAGATATCGGAGAAGCGGCCTGATATTATAGTGAGTATTTTAAGTTTTACCGGAATTATGACTGAGAGCTATATAGAATGGTATAGATAGAACATGAAATAAAACTATGAAAACGGATAAACTCGCGTATATTAACTAAAACAAACCAAACTTTACAGGGTTCGTGGTCATCCGCAGACCACAAATCCTGTAAAGTGTTCGAAACGTCGGAATGAAGTTAAAATTAGTTAATATACGCGAGTTTATCCGTTTTCATAGTTTTATTTCATGTTTAATCCTCGCGGTAACCGAAGAAAATATTAAGTATAGAACATCTTTTTTTTTTCAGTATAAGTGCGTACACAGTTTTACAGTTATACTCGTATAATACATACAAAGGAGACATTACAACTAACTTGTATTACCATTTGTTATTTGTTACACTGAAAAAGGTGAACACTCAGCATAATGTCAGGTCTTACTAGAGCAACTCTTGACGCTGGTCTTCAGCGAACATCTGACGGGAGCATAAATGCGAGCATCTACCAGTTACAATACGTTGGCGATAGCATTAGTGTGTCCACTATAATGAGGCTGCTGTGAATCTCGGTGTACTTACAGAAGTACAAATACTAATGACCTACAGCTATATTTCATTTTTGCGAACGAGTAACAGAGCCTTAGTTTTGTAACTTTAGAATTCGAAACAAACGAAGTTACTCGCAATTTTTTTAACAATTAGGTTAAAATTCCCAAACACTTTCTAATAGGTCAGGAATTACGAAGATAAATTAATGATCAGCGAGACTTCCATCCCTTAGTCGACTCTTACGACATCCAAGGGAATAGTTGGGGTGGTGTCAAATATATTCTTACTGCCGTCGCTACGTCGCTAGCTAGGAATGGGCAATCTGCCGTTTATCTCAAAATAATTTTCCGCTTATTCATAAATGTATTGTTTTCAGATACACAGAAAAACATTAAATGAAATATATGAAGAAACGACACTAAACGACAAGAAACAACTAATACTGTAAGTATTATTGTATCACACTACTCCAACGCGTATACGGGTATTTGAAAAAAAAAAATATTGATAGTATACCACTTATTGCATTACGAGTATGACTGGCGTCTTGGCTAGACACCCAGAGGTAGCAAATAAGCCAGTCGCAAAGGCAACCCAACTGTCTTTATCGCACTAAAAAAACATAATGACACAAAGAAAAGCTACGCTGCTGACCGTTAGCGATTGACATCTTGGCTTCGCACCCTGTTCTTGATTTTTACTAACCAACTGCAATATCAGGACCGGTTCTCCAATCTAATAGAGTTCTTATACGTAGTCGTGGGGGGGAGTTATACTTTATCTTTGACACCCTTTTAGTTCATTGTTTTACGTTATGAATAAGCAGGCACACATAGTTAAATGGTACATACTATACACACTACATGCTGGAGTATTAAAATGTCAAAGGTTAGGACCGACCACTGTTTGTCTGCATGTGTTTACTACCACCATTGCAGACAAGGCTGCCCGGGTAGGACGCCGCAGCCTGTGGACGCTACCAACTCCGGCGGTGTCACGAGCGCGTTGCCGGCGCTTAATAGGTATACAAGGGTCTCATAACCCCTCGACTATAGACGACCCGAAAGGTCGTCACCATTGTAAATGGAATTTAGAATTTTCAAGATTTAATTTACAGTAGTACATTTTTGACAGACCACATACGAGGGGATAAACATCCCGAAATGTGTAATGGAGACTAATCTTTAATTACGACATCGGCCAAAATTAGTTCAGGTAGGCTAGTTAAAGGAAAAAATAAATTAGATCTAGGTTCAACTGTGGAGAGTTTCTTGACAGCTAGGTATTAAGGTTTTTCATCGACACGAACCGTCGTGTCCTCTAATGCTTACCTACGCGGTAAGCAATAAAGTTGATATTAGTTTGTCCGAGAATCACGAGACAAAACAAATGCAAATCTGTTTCAATGAATGCAATTTAAATTTGTTTGATCTTAATAAGTACTACAAGTAGGACCTTAGGCCTTAGGAAGTTAATTGCTTGATGTTAAATTACCTTCCCATCCCGATAGATGACGATGTATTAAATTTATCTAAATGCGAACTATATTTGTTTCAGAGAAGACAAAGTGGTGGCCGTGGTGTATTACCGGTCTGGGTACGAGCCAGCGCAGTACCCAACGCAGAAGGAGTGGGATGCGCGTCTTAAAGTCGAGCGGTCTACGTAAGTATTCGTAATCTAGAACACTTATCTCGTGAGGTAGAGTTTGCTTTCGCCTTTCTGTTAGACCCTTTACTTTCCGCGCAGACTTTAAGTACGACCTTTGAGTACTTTAGTTTTGGTATAAAAATAATATTTTATAATGTTGACATAAAATGCAATGTAAAATTACTTTGACCTAGCTCATAATATACGTGGTAATATAAATACAACTCCCGCTTCGAAACGGTCTCAATTAAGGTCGGTCTGCTTTGCCGAAATGTTGACTGGTAGAGAATACTTCTTAGCATAGGGTCCGCTTTTTGCATCATGATTCTTGCATTTTTTTTCATATAAAACAACATCAATTTTGTCTTTATCCCTTATTCTTCAGAGCGATCAAATGCCCGTCGATACACTACCAGCTTGCTGGCACAAAGAAAGTACAACAGGCGTTGGCGGCTCCCGGTGCTCTCGAACAATTCCTAGGTAACCGTATTAATAATTATGTGCTTAATGAATACCACGTTTTATGTAAGTCGTTTTAGCTACGCCCACAAACGGGCTTTAAGCGAAATACAAATTCAACCTGACGTACTTATACAAGTACAAATTACCTGCAGTCCTTTTCTGTTCCAATTCAAAACAATTGAAATAGTAAATCATTATTTTTGAACGATTGGGACATCAAAAATAGTAAATTTCGATTCGGCTTCATTTCCGTAGGTCACGTCAAAGTCAAAGTCAAAGTTTTTAACAGAATAAGGTGTGAATTTACCTTGATTTTTTATGCACTGGACATGTTTTTTCCGTGGAGCCTTCATATAACAATAATCTGTATTAATTATAGCGTTTAAATTTCCTTATTACACTTTTATTTCTAAGTCAAGTCGAAGAGGGTTAATGTATTGAGATTTTTTTTATATAGGTGCTGGCGCTAGTTCCGGTAGGGTACGAGATATCTTCACCGGACTGTACTCACTGGACTTCGACGATAGCGGCGAGCGCGCTGTGGAGATGGCACTAGCTGACGCCGAACGGTCTGTTCTCAGTCTATGGAATCTAAGACAGTTTATAAAAAATATATGTGGTAGAGTATTGAATGGCTCATAAAATATATAATATTGGTAGGTGTTGCCTCTCTGCAAGTATAAAAAAATTTTGGAATATTTTTTTTTACAGCTTTGACATAAAATTCTATGTTATTTTTTTTTTCAATAAACGTCCTTAGACTTCTGCAAAACATATAAAAATTTCAAGAAAATCGGACTACTTGTTTAGTATAAAAAAAAGATTTTATTTTTTTTAATTATCTGAAAAACTACGACCATTTTGGGGCGAATATTTGGTGAAATTACATCGTATATAAAGACAATTATTCGAGCAAATGTAAAACCATTTTCTCGTCAAAGGAGTTCAGCCTTCCTTTCACGGCGAAACTCTTTTATTTTAATTTGGTGATTATTTGTGAACAGATTCGTGCTGAAACCTCAGCGTGAAGGCGGCGGTAACAACCTGTACGGAGCGGATGTGAGAGAGGCGTTACTACGGATGAGACACAGTCGCGAGCGCGCCGCGTATATACTCATGGAGCGAATACTGCCGCCGCTGGTTAGTATTAATAAACAAATAAATGTCGTGGGACAATTACACACATCAACCTAGTCCCACGGTAAGCACAATTAAGGCTTGCGATGTGGGTACTAAACAATATATATATACCTATAATAGCCTCTTCCTGCCCGTAACTCAGTTTAAGCTACTGAAATTTAAACTTAATGAGTTTGAAAATATAGTTAGTTACTTATCTTTTATTCTACTTTTACTAAGAATAGAGTTTTGAGTGTAAGCTCAACCTAAACAGGCTTTTCATTAATTGTTTGACAAAAATCGAATATGTGCTTTAGAATTCACAATGGGCAGGACGAGGATAGATAGATATACAATATATACATAGATCTGCGACCATATATAACATGGACGTCTAACTCCAGCTCAAAAATGCCCCCAAAAGCAATTGTTCAATTGTGCCAAGATGGGCAGGACATAGCGCTTTTCTTAACACCGCGCATATTTCGGCGCAACAACTTTGACCAATGTTTATAGAATATAGCCAATCAAAACTTTGATGGACCAATCACAACTATTTTTAAATGGCGGCTTAGGTTTTTATATGTTGATATTGACACATTTACCGTGATGCATTGAAGAGGGGGTGACACTTGTCAACTAAAATTCAGAACCGTTTTTGAAAGGCAATTTGATATGGCGTGCGGCTTCCATGCTTTATTTGTTCGTAGACATAGATACTTAAATACATAGACTAATGTAAGATTGTCCCATGATATTGATTTATTTATCTTATCCTCATAAGTCTTGGCCTATTAGAAATACTGTTTGGGAAATTAAACCTAATTAACAAAAATATAGTGACTAACTGTGCAACATTTAAATTCAACTGTCGGTAATTTGTACTTATGCAAGTACACTAGGACTTACGAGGTTAAAGTATCTTATTTACCTATTAGAAACAGTGTTTGGGAATATAAACCTAATTGTTAAAATAATAGTAACTAATTTCGTTTGTTTCGAATTCGAACCATACGAAGCAAAAGCAACTCTGTTACTAGTTCGCAAAATTGTGATTCAACTGTTAGTAATTTGTATTTCTTATACACCAGATTTTACGTGGTTATTTTAGTATATTAATAAGGTCGCAAAAATATCTGACACAACCTTAGCTACAGCGACATAAGCACTCACATGCTTTGACTTAATTTGTGATAGACTACTGCTTTCTAAATTAAGAGTGATGATTTTTTGTTCGATGTTTATGAACATGGATAAAATTGAAATTCTATTAAAGTTAGAACTGAGTTTGCATTTGTTTTGACTAGTGAATTTTGAAATAAATTAAAATCAACCTTATTTATAAATTTATAAATAAGGTTTTTATTTATAAATTTAATTAAATTTAAACTTCTTTTTGTAATGTTTTTCAGTAATTTTTTAGGTTTATGTAGATTTTAGATCTAGTTTTTAATTTTTTTTTATCTAGTTTTAACTTTGATGTAGCCGTTATGGAATAATAAACAAACTTAATTCTATTCTTAATTCTATGTTAATGTACCTATCATGTATTCTGGTTGCCCTGAAAACCAGCGCCATGGCTAAATCTTTAGCTAGCGGCATATGCTGAGTGGCATCCATTTTGGTGTTGTTTTTAGTTTAAGATGTATTTTAATTTAAGTTTACCTTATTTCATGCCGATTATTGGATATTTCTCTTGTATGGGTCAAAATTATTTTCGTTGTCTTGTTTCATACCACTCTGTCACGCTTTTAGTTACTGTTTCGACTCAGTATATAAAAAAAACCGGTGCACTTGTATTTCTTTTTCACGCTAGATTTTAATCCATACATCAAAAATTGGAAACAAAACATCATTTCATACAAAAATCACAACTGTGTCACGCTACGAACAAATAAAACATGGAAGCCGCACGCCATATTAAATTGTCTTTCAAAAACGTTCCTGAATTTTAGTTAACAACTGTCACCCCCCCTCTTCAATGCATTACGGTAATGAATGTCAATATCAATCAATAAAAACTTATACCGCCATTTAAAAATAGTTGTGATTGGTCCATCAAAGTTTTGATTGGCTATATTCTATAAGCATTTGTCAAAGATGTTGCGCCGAAATATGCGCGGTGTTAAGAAAAGCGCTATGTCCTGCCCATGTTGGCACAATTGAACAATTGCTTTTGGGGGCATTTTCGAGCTAGCGTTAGACGTCCATGTTATATATGGTCGGAGGTGTCACGTTTTTTAGGGACACAAAATAAGACAAGGAAGATACTGTCAAGGGGGTGTCACTCCGCGATTCCGTCGCGCGGCTACAAGTACATGCAGAGCGCCCCGTCTCCGTGGTCTATTCAATGGTTGGCACGCGCTGTCTCGGAACGGAACGCACGTTTAAATTTACAACGCTGGCTCGTCACGTATCGCGAAATATATTGCTTGCAAATATTAGGATTATTTTATACATGTGCATCTTAAATGAAAATGCCGAAAATATACTACATAGCAGCATGTTGCAATAATAATAATGTTAATTATCATGACGCGTTTTTCGCACAGCCGTACATTCGTAGTAAATTAAATTCTCAGAAACTCAAGTCAAGACAAAACGGTTTATTTTCGGACAAATTTGTCAGTAAAAAAGCGGCACATTTAAATAATGTAAAAAACTTCGTTCTCTCAATACTATTATTGAATTTCGCGCCTTTTGTCCTAACATATTTGGTTGTCTGACTTTATTACCATAATATCAAATAGGTACACTGGTACATATAAGAGAAAATGCCGTGTTACGTCTGCCTTACGATTGTGATTAAACCATTACTTATTTATGCTG
>JALPQI010020359.1:0-25927 GCA_025490895.1 Thaumatotibia leucotreta
GATAAAACTGTTAGAGATTCGTTATTTGTACGAATACATTGTAATAAAATAATAATACTACCGTTTATGATATAATTATCTAACATTTATTCTTAAATAATAAAAAATCGTATTAAACTAGTCTTTGAATGAACGTTACGTACTAAATGTATTGGAGGGTTTGAAGTTAATATTTGATATATTTCTGATTTTATTTCAAAAGTTATTAGTGTAATTTTACTCGTTGAGTAATGCACTTTCGATATCAGTTAATTTTTTTCTAATATCTCTCATATTTACGGAATTATGGCCTGTAAACGCTTATCGATTACAGCCTGTATGTATACGTCGGCGAGAGATACTGTCACATTAACACGTTCAATGCGTTAGGAGGTCTTTCGACCCCTTACAAAATATGGTCAGTTACGAGTTAAGCTAATTGCCGCAGCGAAGGTGTTAATCATCAAACCCAACATGTTCAAAACAAACATTTGATATTCACAACAAACCTTTCGATCGATAAACTTATAATTGGAAATACTCAATTTAGCATATTTCGGATCTAATTCCAATATTATCCCTGTAGATCGTGTGTGAGTAGCCAATTCAACCAGAAACGAAATGTGACATAGGCAATATAACTTTATCGCGAGCATGCTAGGAATTCTTATTCCTTCAAATTTAAATTTCGAACTTCATACCGCACGAACTTTACAATTCTGGATCTAACAGCGCTTCGGAACCAGATCGAAAACCATTGGAAAACTTTCTACTATTCGCAATAGAGTAATATTAGATGATTTTGGAGTCGTAATATAGTTAAAACAATAAATAAATGATTAAAATGATAGGTACTGAAAAACTTTTTTTTATGTGACGAAGGTAGACAACTGAGCTCTCTGCCCATCTGATGGAAAGCAGGAACTGAGGCCCATGAACATAGTGACCAAAAAATCGCCTATGCGCTGCCTACCCTGAGGACTTAGATGGATTGCCTCTATCTATGCCAGTAATTCCACCGGCTATCTAACCCTCAAACCGAAACACAGCAGTGCAAACACTGCTATTTAGCGGCAGGTTAACGGGTAAGACGGTGGTAGCGTATACTTTTACCATACTTTAGTTACTATTTTTGTAGCCTCTATACGGTATGTAACAGACTAAGGGGCAAACCTTTTAGCCCGGCGGTGATTACAAAATGTAGTATAATAACAATACCAATCATCAGTAGAATAAAAAAAAATCAAGCTCAAAAACTTGCATTATTCCACAATAATGCACATTTAGAACACAATCTTGGTTTTATTACCAATTTAAAATCTTAAATCTTGAGCTCAAATACATTTTAAGTTACAGTGGTTGATATTTATTAATAAAATAATTAATAATTTAAAAAATAAGTGTATGTGACCTCAAGGTTTAAGATTATTTATAAATTGATGTTAAGACCAAGATTCTTTCCAAAAAGTGAGAGAAGAAAACAAAAAAAAATTAAACAAACCCAATTCGTCGTCTGCCTGCTATACAGCCACATTTCAAAACCGAATTATATGGAAGATGTGGCCGTATTGCACAAAAATATGGTCACTTCTATTTTGAGATGTGACCATATAGCGTCGTGTACGCTATACTTATAATCTTGCATAATGTAACGGTGCATTCAGACCAAAAGAGCATTCGCTGTTCTTTCCCCCGCTCTACGAAATCAACCAATGGCGTTTTCGCGAAACCACCCAAACGATCGAATTTCGTAGAGTGGGAGGATAGAATAGAGAATGCTCGTTTGGTCTGAATGCACCTTAATAGATTAAAGGTTTAATATTTTCTTCGGTTACCGCGAGGATTACTCATGAAATAAAACTATATATGCCGGTCCCAATTTTGGGATACCTTCCTAACAATACAATCATACAAAGGAAGGAAATACTTCTCAGGCAGTGGCGTAGGGATAGAACCGGCGTAGATTATTTATTTTGTCTCTTGTCTTCATTCTGAAAATATTTGTAATGAATAACTAGCTTAATTTGCAAATTTTGTATGTACATCCACCCTTAAAATTTATTGTCTGTGGTTTAGTAATTTTTCTTTGGTGGGTAGTTTTGTACTTATCTTTCTTATTTTGATGGAGGTAGATCTATCAAATTTCCTCCACTGTCAGTCATCCGCAGACCACGAACCCTGTAAAGTGTTCGAAACGTCGGAATGAAGTTAAAATTAGTTAATATACGCGAGTTTATCCGTTTTCATAGTTTTATTTCATGAGTAATCCTCGCGGTAACCGAAGAAAATATTATGTACACCAGTACGGACTGGAAGGTGCAAATAAAATTCGGCGATATGAAGACCTTGGGAATAAGCTTGCACAGGCTCGTTGCTCTTTGCATTTCTTAAAGAGATGTCGAGATGAAGACCTTATTCCCACTTGCGTGAAGATTGCTCCGAAGAAGGACATTTTCGGTAGTGAACGCATACTTCGCCAGGCGAGTAAGAGATTATTGTGCAAAACTATCCACAATAACCGTTACACGGCTTTTAACCTTGAGCAACAGATTGAGGAATGTACCGACGTGTTGCGGGGATTATTGACAGACATCGATTTTAATTATTCAATTTATTTATTTATTTTTCTTACAATTAGCACTAACAGCTAAACCTTACGTGCTAATTGACATTTCATTTCTTATATACTATCATGCAACAATAAAAATAAATAATTAATTAAATAAAACATAAAAAACATTAAATGTGAAATTGAAATGTAAAATATTAGGTAAGTATACAAAATTCATTAGGTAGGTACTTAGAGAACATGAGGTATTTTATACAATGTAATAAGTTTTATACAATATACAATGCTGTCAAAAAATTTGGATATTGAAATAGGATAAAAATTAAAAATATTATGTTAGAATGTCAAGATATAAGAATTAAAATTATACAATTAAATAGCGAATTACAATTTTAAAATATGTCAATAGAACCGAATAAATTAATCAAATAATCGTTACAATTAATATTAATACAGTGGAACCTGGATAATTGAAACCTCGATAATTGAAATACCTGGTTAATTGGAACGAAATGCCCGGTCCCGGTCCCTTGACGACGAAAGACCTCTATAATTGGAATATTAGAACTTGGTTAATTGAAATTCAAATTTTAAGTTTTTGACCTCTATAATTGGAATGTCGCCATACCGAACCTCTATAATTGACACAGTTATTATTAATATTTTTCTTCTTAAATACTTTTAAATTTTTGACCTCTGTAATTGGAATGTCGGCAGCCCGAGCCTCTATACATAATTGAAACAGTGTTGTTAATATTTTTCTGATTGAGGTAGGTTCGCATTATTCACGAGTAAAATAATGTAGGGTAATTTAATGTTGACAACATTCTGTTAGAAAACATTCTACATAACAGATAGTTTCGAAATTACTTTTTCATATTATTAAATTAAAGAAGTATTTTCTAGTTTAAATCTGTAGGTATAACAAGTAATGAAGTGTCCTGTATGTGTTTAGTTAAAGGTACCACTTGGTCGATTGTTGGTAATATTCATTTGAAAATGAATCCTCATGGCATTAGCGCCTGACCAATGACCGACAAAGTGGTAATTTTAACTAAAAACATAGATCTAAGAAACACATTCCTTTTTTGTAAGGCTTTCATGATTATTGAACTTTCATGTCAAATAAATAAAACGTTAATATAAAAAAAAACTTCTTTTTTTGTCTTTTTACGATTTTGATGACCTCCATAAAAGAAATTATATAGATCGGAACCTCTATTATTGAGAGCCTCTATAATTGACACGAACTCATTTTGAACCTGGATAATTGATCAGACCTGCTTAAGAGGAAAACCTGGTTAATTGACACCAAAATGCCGGTCCCTTGAGGTTTCAATTATCCAGGTTCCACTGTACATTTTGGACACTGTTTAATAGACGATGGAACTAGTGGTAACTATTTGTTCTATATATCGACATGATGCTGCTAGGAATTTATTTTCGCGTGTAAAAAAGATGTCAAGTTGGTTGTCGGTGTCCAGTATGTCATTTATTAATGTGAGGGCTTGGTGGAGAGGAGAGGTAGCATGCATGCGAGTTCGGGCAAGAGGGACAGAAAAGAGGCCGCGGCGCCGAGGGCGCAACAGGTTCTTGGTGGGAAGAGGGACTCGAAGCCCTACTTGCGATAGTAAGAGGGGGTTTTTTACTCCCCCTCGTATAAGTTGAAAAAAGTATTTTATAAGATACATATTTCTACGCGTCTCAAGGGCTGTGTAATCTACCATGCCTAGCACGAATAATGTAGGGTAAAGGAGGGGATAATAGCCGTACAGTTTTTTATACAAAAACCTTACGAAGGATTTTTGTACTCTTTCCAATAGAAGTTTATATTGTTTTTCATGTGGATTCCAGATCACGGCGTTAGTTTCCAACTTAGTCCGTACGAATGCGTTGTAGAGAGTAGTCATGGCGTGCTTATTAGAAAATAGTTTAGCCTGGCGTATGACAAATCCTAGGCATTTCCGGGCTTCGTTGCTGGTTTTAATAATATGTTGGTTAAACGTAAGTTGTGTATCAAACCACGTTCCCAGATCTTTAATTAAGGTTGCGCGTTTCAACGGTTTACCCTCTATTGTATAGGAATGGTTAATGGGATTTCGTTTTCTAGTGTAACTGACTACCGAGCACTTGTCGTTGTTGAGAGTCAAGCTATTATTACGAGCCCACGCACAGACTTTGTTAATATCCGCCTGGAGTAAAGATGCGTCTTGGGTATTGCTAATGGGCAGAGCTAACTTTAAATCATCGGCAAATAGAAGACAGGTTGTATGACTAAGCACTGTGGGCAGATCATTCACAAGGATGAGAAATAGAAGAGGACCTAGACTACTACCCTGACCGATACCGGATTTAACTAGATAAGAAGTTGATCGCGCACCTTCATAATGGACGAATTGACGTCTCTCAGAAAGATAGTTGGCAATGAATTTGAGTAGGTAATTGCCGAAACCTGAGATGGATAACTTTTTGAGGAGAACATCATTGTCAACTTTATCAAATGCCTTTTGATAATCAAAATAAGCTATATCTACCTGCCCGCGCTGGTCCAGGTTATGCGATATCAAAGAAACGGCGTTGAGGAGATTCGAAGTTGTTGAGCGTTTTGGCAAAAAACCATGCTGTTCATCGCAAAACCAGCCATTTAATTGGTTAAATATTTTGACGTAAATTATAGATTCGAATATCTTGCCAAAGACTGATAAAACGGCTATAGGCCTGTAATTCTTGACATCTGATTTGGAACCGGATTTGTGTATTGGTAGAACTTTAGTTGTTTTCCAAACTGTAGGGTACATATTATTTTTTAAAGCAAGATTAAATATATATTTAAGCGGTTTTATAAATGCTTCACGGCAGTCCTTGACTAGGAATTGGGGTACACCGTCAGGACCCTGGGTTGGCTTGGGCCGCAGGCGGTTGATGGCTGCTCGAATGTCTACTTCATTTACCGCGTCAACAGTGATGTGCCGAGCGTAAGAAGTTGGTGACTCAGCAGCAGCGGCTTCTGAAGCATTTAACGCATTAAGTTCGGGCACATTTTGTAAAAACACATTTTTGAAAAAATCCGCAAATGAATCCGCGACTTCTTGTGTTGACATGTTGCCGAATGTAGCAGGTTGCTTAGATTTGCGTAGACGCTTAATATACGACCAAAAAGAGGAGGGATCTGACACTATATTTAATTGCAATTTGTTTACATACGAATGCGTATCAGTTTCAGTTTTAGCATTTGCTAATCTACGGTAATATGAAAAAAACGCATAATATAATTGGTGCCCTGTTTGTTTGTACAATTTATGATAGGAGTTTTTTATTTTATTTAAGTTAATAAGATCAGGAGAAAACCATTCCGGGTACTGCTGAGTAGGCTTGTTTTTTAATGGGTTCTTATAAGGTACAAATTCATCTAAAGTTTCGTTTAAAATATTATAAAAATAATTAGTACAATCGTTAGCATCATTCGACTTCATGACCTCAGCCCAGTCCATGGTATCAATTTGTTGATAAAGAAGATGATAATTGACTTTACGGTAGTTTCTTTCTAGGATCCGATTGCTGGTTACGATGGGGTTAGTATGGCGCGGGCGTTTACTAAATAGCGTGGGAATTAATATTTCAATACTAAGAGGGGTATGATGTTTTTCGAAAGACACTAGTCCATGGGTAGGTTCGGTGACTGTGACTTTACAAATTGCTTCACTCGTTAACACTAAGTCCAATGTCCTATTAAGACTATTCAAAATTCTATTTTGCTGTGTTAAAATACAATGTGATAAGAGATTGTCAAATTCATTTCTAATGTTAACTGTAGTCGAGAACAAATTAAAATCGCCAACTATTACAATTGGGTGGGAATGAGTATTTACAATTGTTTCGATGCACCGAAAGGCTGAATAATATTGAGTCTCGTGTATACGCGGCGCTAAGTATAATACACATAATATAAATCGTAGGTGTCCCTTAGGCCACGGTCGTACTGCACACGCCGCACGCAACCGACAACGTCCCGTCGGACGCAGCGTCTGAATGATGTATGGCGGGGGGACGCCGCACGCAGCGGGTGAAAACGACCACTCCCGAGCATTCTCGAACACACCATTCACCCGCTGCGTGCGACGGGACGTTGTCGGCTGCGTGCGGCGTGTGCAGTACGACCGTGGCCTTAGTAACAAACGCGCAGATAAGCTCGTCATGTTGTTGAGCGCCGCAGTCCAATCTGAGCAGGGAGTAGGGCGCACGCGCCGCGAGTAGCACTCCGCCGCCGCCGCGGCCTGCGCGGTCGCATCTTAGTACGCTGTAGTCGCTTGGGAATAATTCCGAGTCGTAAACTGAATCATCGAGGCGCGTTTCCGTTAAGGCTATTACATTATATTCTAATGTAGTCAGGATATTTTTTATAGTTGATAGTTTGCCTTTTAGTCCGCGTACATTCTGGTAAAATATATCTATTTTACGGGTTTTGGGGGCTTCGTAAACTTTGCGAACGAAAAAATGTCCGTGAATGGCTATTAGGTGTTTTAGTCTGTTCTGAGGCCGAAACAATGCTGTTGTCGCAGGCTTGCTGACCTTGTTCTGGCGCTAGTTCCGTCGGCGTATATTCTTTACCATTTATGAATAATTTATTGTGGCGAATAATTGCAAGTTTACCCTCCTTACGTGCCGTCACTAAGGATTCCCGGAGCTGCTTCCTGTATTTTAATTCTTTCTCGTCTAGTACTTCGGAAACCGCGTATCCTGTTTTATTAAAATAATAGGCATTTTCCAGTACGTATTTTTTCATTCGTTGACTAATTAGTTCTAAAATAATAGGGCGTCGGTTGCCTCTTCTTCCTATACGCCTAGCCGATTCTATGTACCCATTGATATCAATGTTCAAGATGTCCTTGAACATATTATTAATGCGCGGATATAGGTCAGTTTCTGTTTCGCCGTAATATTCGTCAAGGCCGTATAATACGAACCGCTTTTGATTGGGTTGGGTATCTAATCCTTGTGGTTTATTGTACTGACACTTGATGTTGCTTAATTCTGATTTAATAGCTTCATTTTCCCGCTGCAAGTGTTCTATTAGGGCATTTGTCGATTCGAGTTGTTGTTTTAAAACTAGCTGATCAGATTGTATTGTGTTATTCTTTTGTAAGAATTCACTTTTTAATTGTTCGACTGCTGTACTTATTTCAGATTTTATTAGACGGTGGATGTTATTTGTAAATGTTTTATTAAAATTAGCTAGTTTAGAGTCGAACAACGCCCCGATTTGGTCGATAGTTATGGATTGCCTTTGTTGTGGACACTGTGGAATTGGAGGTTCAGTGGGTTTATTTAGTTGGAAATCGGTATCAATGAGTGTATCGATTGACATGTTGGTGTCGTCCAATAAAGATCCCTCGAATTGTTTACGGACCGGAGTATTATCGTTTCTTATTCGCCTTGTTGTAATATTCGTACATGTTTGACAGCGCCAGCCTCGTTCCAGTTGATGTTTATTTTCAGTATAGTATGTATCTGACATGTTACAGCATTTATAATGGTAAATGTAATTGCAAGTTACACAAGTCAGAATTTCTAGATGGTTAGTAGCAGGAAGATCACATATAAGGCAATTCATTTTCATTTATGTACGAAAAATGCACAAAGTAGGCCTATTATTACGGCAACTTAGATCGCCGTGCGCGCTGATAAGGCTAGGTATGTTTATCCGTAGGATGAGTACAGACGCGGCGAAGTATGGTTGTCTCGGTCACTCGTGCCCGTTAGTGCGGCCTCTCGTAACTCGTTGCGTATTCGTTGCACTTGTCACACAACGTTAACGTTAGTAAAAGTAATCTAACGACAATATTTGAATTCAACAAGTGAATTGTGGATTAATTATTAATGATATCACGCTGTAAAAGTCCTTTATAATAGTTCTTCCTTGAAACTCACTGAAAACAAGCACTATAACGTATTTCGCCTTGGAAATAGATAGTTTATGACAGTACCAACGGCCTGTTACAGCGTAGATTTTTCTCTTACATTTTTTTTTATGTTTTATTCCGTCCTTTCGGTTTCACAAACATTATCACACACACATAGGTCAATGAGGTACTTAATCAAGACACTATTAACTTAGAAACTTCATCTTAAACTTTTTTGCGAGTAATATACACGGATTTGATGTTAGTGACGCTAGACACGGATTATGTAGTTGAACAAGGTAGTAAACGTTATACATTTAAATTTGAACAATGTAAGAAACGACAATCTGCCAAGTTTGACAAGTTGAAATCGAAAACGAAACGCAGCGGTGACGGATTGTTTCGGAACGGTCGAGGTGGAAATGAAACGTCGCTGTCAGTGTCAAATCGCTCTGTCATTAATCTGTCATGCAAAGAATTGTCAGAATCCCAAACAAAGGTTTTAGCAAAAAGCTTGAATTTTGTTGTGGCTCCGCGGAGAATACCATTTGAGGAGATCATTGTCAGTGTTGAAGACTGTTTGGTGAAGAATCAAGTGGATGCAGAGAACATCCAGGCTATACGGCAAGATGTGTCATCGTTGTTGAGAAGGTCGAAGCCACCAAAAACGAATCTGCCAAGAGATGAATTTATCGCGTTGAAAACGCTACGCGAGGATCCAGACCTGATTATTCTTCGCGCTGACAAGGGTAACGCAACGGTTGTACTTAATACTACGGATTACAACCAGAAAATTGGTGATTTATTAGCGGACAATACAACATATAAACATGTTAAGAAAGATCCGACTACGAGGATATTAAAGAGTACCAAAGAGCTTATTGGTGAATACTCGGACGACCTTAATCTGGATGTTCCAAGTTTAGTTCCTGATTCCCCAATGCCACCAAAGTTGTATGGGTTGCCTAAAATTCATAAACCAGGTGCCCCGTTGCGTCCTATAGTGAGTCAGATTGATGCTCCCACCTATAAATTGGCTCAGCACCTAGCGGGTGTTCTCTCACCTCTGCGTGGTAATAGTAGCACACATACGAAGGATTCATACCAGTTCATCCATGATATTAAAGACCTAACTTTGACGGATGAGGAAATCATGGTCAGTTTTGATGTCCAGTCACTATTCACCAGTTTACCTGTGCAAGACTGCATTGAAATTGTCAAGAGAAGGTTAAGGGAGCGGAACATGTCAGAGGAATACGCTAAGTTGTTGGAACATTGCCTTACATCTGGCTACTTACTATGGAACGGTGAATTCTACCTTCAAGTGGATGGCGTGGCGATGGGGTCTCCAGTTTCTCCTGTTGTCGCAGACATCTTTATGGAGGACTTCGAGGAGAGAGCACTCTCATTGGCTCCCATGCAGCCGAAGATATTTAAAAGATATGTAGATGACACCTTTACTATCCTTCCAAAAAGTAGTGTTTCAACTTTCTTAGATCATTTAAATTCCATTCATGATAAAATCAAATTTACTATGGAGTTAGAAAATGACTGTTCTCTGTCTTTCTTAGATGTTTTGGTTATAAGAAATCTGGATAAAACTTTGGGTCACACTGTATATAGGAAACCTACTCACACTGATAGGTATTTAAATGGCAATTCCCACCACCATCCCAGCCAACTAGCTACTGTAGGCAAATCTTTGTTTCAGAGAGCCCAAAAGATATGCGATGATCGGCATCTAGCTGCGGAGCTTCGACATGCTAGGCAGGCACTTCGGGCAAACAACCTGAAGATCCCTCGAGCCGATCAGAAGACTCGTATGAAGATTCCCACTGTTGAGCGCAGGCCAGCCGTTCTGCCTTTTGTTGGAGGGGTTACAGACAGGATCAGCCGCATCTTGAAACGTGCTTCTATTAAAACCTATTTTAAGCCAATGAAGAAGATGTCGCAGTTTCTGAGGCCTGTTAAGTATAGCACCCCCTTACTGAATGCAGGAGTGTATAAGCTGGACTGTGAATGTGGGCTTTCATATGTTGGGCAGACAAAGAGGAACATCACTACTAGGGTGAAGGAACACATAGCCGATGTCAAGCACCGTCGACAACAGTCTGCGGTTTGGGAGCATGTCAGTGATGGACCGAATCATTCTATTAAGTTTGACAAGCCTTTGGTTCTCGTTAAGGAGAAGAGAAACATTCCTAGAATGTTGCGTGAGGCTATTGAGATAATGAAATATCCAAACTTTAATAGAATGGAAAGAAGCTTGTCTCTACCACCAGCTTGGGATCCAGTTGTTCATCTGATAAAGGAACAGTCTAGACATAAACCGTGAGGCTGATGTATTTGGCGGTGGTGACCATTCCCCCCCCTTTTTAGTACTGGCAACATTTTTTCAAAATTATTTTAAATTTCCTTATTAATCAAAATTGTATGTTTTGGTTTAATGCATGATGATCTTAAGATGTACTACAAATGTTTTTTGAAAAGAGTTGTCCCGCTGAGTTTCTTGCCGGTCCCAATTTTGGGATACCTTCCTAACAATACAATCATACAAAGGAAGGAAATACTTCTCAGGCAGTGGCGTAGGGATAGAACCGGCGTAGATTATTTATTTTGTCTCTTGTCTTCATTCTGAAAATATTTGTAATGAATAACTAGCTTAATTTGCAAATTTTGTATGTACATCCACCCTTAAAATTTATTGTCTGTGGTTTAGTAATTTTTCTTTGGTGGGTAGTTTTGTACTTATCTTTCTTATTTTGATGGAGGTAGATCTATCAAATTTCCTCCACTGTCAGTCATCCGCAGACCACGAACCCTGTAAAGTGTTCGAAACGTCGGAATGAAGTTAAAATTAGTTAATATACGCGAGTTTATCCGTTTTCATAGTTTTATTTCAAGATTAAAGGTTTGTTTTTTTTTTCTTCTGGCGGACGGTAGGTAGGTTTGCCTTTCGTTCAGTTAATACTTTATTTCGCATTAAACTGTCTTAGCATTACTATAATCCCCTGTTCATACTTTAAAAGTCCAGTCCACTCCAGTAAAGTCCAGTTTAAACACTTCACTCTGTAAATATTTTATTACCATTACCACGAGTTAAACGCGGTAAGTGCAACGCCGCGGCCACGACATCGGTCTAAGGCAACCGGCTTAGCGGAAAACGTATGGTGCTCTCTCTCGTAACCATATCGGCATCCCGCTCCAACACATGGATTTGTAGGTACTTACCTACTACTCACCGTGTTACCAGCAGGAAACCTTTACCTCACCACAAATACCACAATACCTTAATTACCAACAACCAGATTACCGATTGATCAGATCGTCCAGCAAGAAACAAGGATTGATTGATTGGTCACAGAAACAAGAAGTTGCTCTAAGAAGAGCAGTTTGCGTTGCACTGAAAAGTGCAGTTCGGCTGTCCTGAAAAGGACAATGAAGTAGCAGGAACTTCGACGTGCAGCACATAGCGCAGCGGACGGAGACAAGTTCACGACGAGCACGATGAAACACACGCGGAGCAGCGGGCGCGGCGACATGTTGCTATCTCGGCGATCGGCGGCGAAATGGCCGACCGCGATCGCGAATTTTGTATTTATAGGTACGCGCGATAGCGCGCGCGTCTGTGATTTGCGCTGCAATCTCGCGATGCCGATTATGCGTATCGCCACAAGTTGGTACATCAAATAGTGTAATATTAATAAGTAATTTTGTAAATAAAATCATTCGAACCAGAATCAGGAAGCAATTACTTCTTTCATCATTCACCATCAATGAATACCTAAAGTGGTGACCACCGACTGAACCCTGAAGAAGAAAGAAGCCTACCACAAGATGTCTTCCATCAACGGTGTAAACGAAGAACAGCTGACGCCTCAAGATGCAGCTTCGCCGCCTACCGTGACTGCCGCCGCTACGCTATCTCACGACGTGGCAGCCATCTCCCTGGCGCTACGCGTTCCACCCTTCTGGAGAGATCAGCCCGTACTCTGGTTCTGCAGCTTCGAAGCAGCCACGGCAGAGCTGAAGAGGAGCCAGGCTCAGCTGGCACAGATGGTGATAGCACAGCTGGACAAACAAGACATACAGAATATCAGCGACCTCATATACTCGCCACCAGCCGACAACTATTACACTGCCATCAAGAACAGGCTTATCTCAGTGTATGAAGAATCGGACAGCTCACAGACGAAGAAACTTCTGTCGCAAGTCGAGCTCGGAGAGCAGAAGCCCAGCCAACTATTGCGACGGATGCAGACCCTCAACAAAGAAAAGTTCCCAGATACGACGATACAGATGATGTGGCTCGACCACCTGCCTCCCCACGTTCGCTCCGTGCTGACCGTCAGCGAAGCATTCAAAATCAAGACCACACTGGAAGATCTCGCGTTGTTAGCGGACAAGATGATGGAGCATATACCTACCACAGCACATCAGATTGCCGCCATCTCATCTCCAGTCGTCCCTCCACCTTCGCTACCGTCACCACAGCACCCGACCACAGCTTACCCACCAGGCCTCGACGCGCAATTTCTCATCGGCGAGATAAAAAGATTGACACTTGAAGTCGCCGAGCTACGATCCAGACCACGTGACAGCTACAATTTTCGCCACAGCCGATCGCATCGCCGTTTCTCGTCACGTCCAAGGAATACTTCGCAATCGTCGCAGTCGCAAGATCGAAGCCGCAGAAGCTCACCATTGCCGTACTGCCATTATCACCGCCGATTCGGCATGGATGCACGAAATTGCACGTCACCCTGCAGCTTCAAGCCGATCCCGTCATCATCATCATCGCCGTCGGAAAACTAGACGTAACGCTGGCTGCGGCGGAAACCGGCGTTACTCACACATCACACCGCCTATTCGTGACCGACCGCACTTCAAAATTAACTTTCCTCGTGGACACTGGCGCTAACATCTCCGTGCTACCCCGAACGCCCGGCACCAAAGCGCAACCACTGCCATTTCAACTCTACGCAGCGAATAACACCGTCATACCTACCTACGGAGAGAAGACGCTAGAGCTTGATTTGAAGCTACGTCGACCGTTTCGTTGGAAGTTCGTCATCGCAGCTGTATCGAAACCTATCCTCGGTGCAGATTTCCTCGACTACCATCACCTACTCGTCGACATAAGGAAGAGACGGCTAATCGACGGCAAGACGCTACTCTACACTAACGCGCAGATCTGTACTGCTAACATACCTACCGTGCGCAGTATAGACGTGCAGCAGTCGTACCACAACATCCTTGCCGACTTCCCAGGAACGACTCGTCTAACGTCGATGAAGCTAAGCCCGAAACACAACGTCGAACATTTCATCGAAACGACTGGACCTCCACTGCACTGCAGACCTCGTCCAATCGCACCGCACCGCTATGAACTCGTGAAGAAAGAATTCGCCAACATGATGGAACAAGGCCTGTGCAGACCAAGCAAGAGCCCTTGGGCATCACCTCTTCACGTCGTGCCGAAGAAGAACGGTGAATTACGTGTGTGTGGCGACTACAGACGGCTTAACGCAATGACTAAGCCCGATCGTTACCCAATCCCACGCATACGTGATTTCACCTATCAACTCGCCGGCAAGCAAGTTTTCTCCACGTTGGATCTCAACCGCGCATACCAACAACTGCCAATCGCTGAAAAAGACATCGAAAAAAGTGCCATTATAACTCCATTTGGCCTTTTCGAGTTTCCACGGATGTGTCCCGGACTCAAGAATTGTGGTCAAACATTTCAGCGCTTCATCCACGAAGTACTGCGCGACCTTGACTTCGTTTTCCCATTCGTCGACGATTTACTCGTTGCATCGACCGACGAAAAAACGCACGAATTTCACCTACGCGCCGTACTAACAAGACTGCAAGATTACGGCATAACCATCAACCCGTCAAAGTGTGTATTCGGCAAGCCATCAGTGAAGTTCTTAGGCTACGAAGTCAGCAAAGATGGAATTCGACCGCCTACTGAAAAAGTACAAGCAATCATCGACTACCCGAAGCCTAAGAATATCGACGAGTTACGACGATTCCTCGGCATGCTGAATTTTTACCGCGAAAATATCAAGAACGCCGCACAAATTCAAGCACCGCTCTGCAAATACCTACACAACGCGAAGAAGCGAGACAAAACCGAAATTTCTTGGAACGACGAAGCCGAAGAATCCTTCAACGCGTGCAAAGTTAGCATTCAAAACGCCGCTTTGCTCGCGCACCCATCACACGAAGCCCCAATCGCAATCTTCAGCGACGCAAGCGACAAAGCCGCCGGAGAGTCACTCAACCAATACGTCAATAACACGTGGCAACCACTTGGCTACTTTTCGAAGAAATTCTCCGACGCCCAGACTCGCTACTCTACATTCGATCGGGAATTACTTGCCATTTATATGAGTTGCAAGCATTTTCGAAAAATGTTCGAAGGCCGAGAACTCATAATTTTCACCGACCACAAGCCGCTGACATATGCATTCACTAAGACAGCGACCAACAATGAATCACCGCGACGCACCCGACAGCTGTTGTATATCAGTGAATTCACTACCGATATACGACACGTTCCTGGAAATCAAAATGCCGCCGCCGACGCACTATCCCGCATAGAAGTTATCTCCTGCCCATCTCCGATAGACTACAAGCAACTCTCAGAAGCACAAGACCGAGATAACAATAACATTCAACTACTCTCACAGCAAGACAACCTCACAATCAAACAAATCACAATTCCCGGAACTTCAATCAAACTGTACTGCGAAGCATCAACGCCACACTTACGACCTTACGTACCCGAAGAGCATCGCCGTGCCGCCTTCAACGCCGTACACAACGTCAGCCATCCCGGAATCAAAACGTCACGAAAACTAGTCGCCGAACGCTACTTTTGGCCCGGTCTAAATGCCGACGTAGGCAAATGGGCAAAAGTATGTGTACACTGTCAACGTGCGAAGATTCAACGACACACCACAAGTCAAATTTCAAGTTTCCCGCCAACACAAAGGTTCGAGCATATACACGCCGATCTCGTCGGACCTTTACCTACTACCGCAAGCGGATATCGATACCTACTCACAATTATCGACCGAGCTACAAGATGGCCCGAAGCTGTACCGCTGTGTGAGATCACTGCCGAAGACGTCGCCAAAGCCCTGTACGAAGGTTGGATCTCCCGTTTCGGATGCCCCGCTACCATTACCACGGACCAAGGACGGCAATTCGAGAGTCGAGTTTTTGCGTCACTCACACGCTTACTCGGCATCGAAAGAACCCGCTCAACGCCGTATCATCCGCAGTCATCTGGAATCATCGAGCGCTGGCACCGAACTCTCAAGGCCGCGCTGAAAGCAAGACTACAAACGGAGAAGTCATGGATCGACACAATACCTACCGTGCTACTTGGAATTCGAGCCGCGCTACGAACGGACACCGGTGTAAGCGCAGCCTTACTAACTTATGGCTGTACTGTTCGATTACCCGGTGATTTCGTAATACCTACGCGCGATGACGTCATCATGGACTCCGATTACGTCGAAAACTTACGATCGACAATACGCAAGTTAACTCCGACACCGAACATCCCGCAACACGGTACAAGATCAATATTTGTACATCGCGATCTCCAAACCTGCGAACACGTATTCGTACGAGTCGACGCCGTAAAGAAGCCGCTACAAGCACCTTACGACGGACCCTACCGAGTGCTACATCGCAACGATAAAGTGTTCACTCTGCAGCTACCTAATCGCCAGATGAACATCTCGATCGACCGTCTAAAGCCTGCCTACACCATCGCCGACACCGAGCAAGACATACCTATAGCTACAAGTTCAACGACCGCGCCGAACACACCTACAACTACGATACCTACAGTTACCGCGCCGAGCGCAACTTCGCAAGAAATACCTACCGCTACAACGCCGAACGCAACTATGTCACCTGCATCACACAACAAGCATCAGAATATTCCCAGCATATTGAAACGAAGCCAGGACTCCAATGCAACTTCACCCACTCAAGTACCTACGACCCGCACTGGCCGCGCTATTCGCCTGCCGGTACGTTTCACTTGAGGGGGAACCCTGTAGGTACTTACCTACTACTCACCGTGTTACCAGCAGGAAACCTTTACCTCACCACAAATACCACAATACCTTAATTACCATCAACCAGATTACCGATTGATCAGATCGTCCAGCAAGAAACAAGGATTGATTGATTGGTCACAGAAACAAGAAGTTGCTCTAAGAAGAGCAGTTTGCGTTGCACTGAAAAGTGCAGTTCGGCTGTCCTGAAAAGGACAATGAAGTAGCAGGAACTTCGACGTGCAGCACATAGCGCAAGTTCACGACGAGCACGATGAAACACACGCGGAGCAGCGGGCGCGGCGACATGTTGCTATCTCGGCGATCGGCGGCGAAATGGCCGACCGCGATCGCGAATTTTGTATTTATAGGTACGCGCGATAGCGCGCGCGTCTGTGATTTGCGCTGCAATCTCGCGATGCCGATTACGCGTATCGCCACAAGTTGGTACATCAAATAGTGTAATATTAATAAGTAATTTTGTAAATAAAATCATTCGAACCAGCATCAGGAAGCAATTACTTCTTTCATCATTCACCATCAATGAATACCTAAAGATTTGCTCGCCGCTGGTCGCCTTAGACCAATGTCGTGGCCGGGGCATAAGGCTTGAGTGGCTCGCATCAAGCGGCACGCACACGACACACTACTGCAATCCGAACCCGCTTGCCCAGCATGGCGATTATGGGCATAACTCTTAAATGCGATGTCGACTTTGTTATAAGAGAGCCCTATGTCCAGCAGCAAATGCCTCCCCTTTTTGTTTGCCATTCCTCCTGTTCTTGGCAAGTTCCCATTCTTCGCAGAACGCGTCCAAGTCGTCCCGTCCAGCCAACATGTGGGATCCACTCAGTGAGTGATTTGGTACACCTCTCAGGGTGCATACGGCAGACATGTCTAGCCTAGTCTCGCTGCAGCTTGGCAGTCTTGACACCGATATCTACAATACGAGTTCTGGAGCGTAGGCCCGTGTTTCTGATTCTGTCAGTTCTTTGACCTATTATGCTACGCTGCATCGCTCGCTGGCAAACCTTTAGTTGGAAATTTTGGGCCTCAAACGATGACTAAGACTGAGTGCCGAAAGTTAATATGGGCAGGATGCACATGTCCAGGAGCTTACGCTAGAGGTAAAGAAGAAGGTGGCCCTTCAATAGCGACTTCATGAACTTCCAGGCATCAGCCATTCCAGCAGTCATACATCATCATCATCAGCCTATGATAGTCCACTGTAGGCCTCTCCTATTAACTATGCGTAGAGACGCATTACGAGGTAAATGCTCATAATCGCCACGCTGGGCACGCGGATTGGCGATCGCAGTAATGTGTCCACTTCCGCTATGATAACGCTGCTGCCCATCATCAATCTTTTATCAAATAATGGTCAGTGACACTTCAATCCCTTAGTCAACTCTTACGATATCCGCAGGAGAAGTTGGGGTGCTGACAAATGTATTCTTACTGCCGTCACCACACGGACAACTCAATAATAGGCTATTGGAAAAAATGTCCAGCAGCGGTCTAAGATAAGCTGATAATGATAACCATGGTAAGGATAGGTCAAACAGTGCTATTCATTTATAGCTGCAAAATCAACTGAGCGGAATGAACGCTGCCTGGAAATAGAACCTAGTATCTGATTTTGGTTTTGCATTGTCAACGAGAGAAAACCGCAATTATATTTGTTTCAGGATATAGACGAGCTATGTGAAATACATTTCGTTATTCTAATGATGAATTTAATGCGTGTTTCCTTATTTATTAACACTTTCATTGCGGACGAGTGCTACGCGCTACGCTCGTAGCCGATCCCGTGATTTTTCCGCTTTGTAGCGAAAATGGACCTCCCACAGAGAACTCCCCTCGGGAGTTCCCCGCGCTTAAAGTGTTAACACGCTTTTATTAGCTTTACTTGTGACTATGTATGTATGTATGTATGTATGAAAATCTTGGAATCTTAATTTGACTTCCCAAGTCAAATTAAGTCTTTGATCAGGATGAAATTTTGCAGACGCTCTGTTCTGATGACAATACATTTGACTAGCTAAGAAACGTCACTATGAATCCAATATGGCTGCCTTCCCAAGATGCCGGACTGGCTGTATGAAATCCACTCCCATGACATGGGTATCAAAATGAAGGGTTTGCTGTCCGGAATACGAAAAAAGCGTTTTTTCATTTATATAGGTATTATGGAAACTGGATACGTAACCAAAATGTCAATCACTAACGCTCAGTCGCCAATGAAACTTCTTTGTCTCACTAATTAAAAGAGTGACAGAGGAAGAAGCTACGATATGCTACTGAGCGTTAGCGATTGGCATCTGCGCTACTTACCCTGTGTGGTTACCATGAGCTGCCGCGGCGTTATTAACTTACCCCCTTATTCATAAACGTTTGGTAACTTAACAAGCCGCTAATAATTGTTTGTCCCTTTCGGTCTTAACAATGTGTCCATAAGAGTAAAAGGGACAAACAATTATTAGCGGCTTGTTAAGTTAGTAAACGTTTATGAATAAGGGGGTTATTTTATATCCTTTCATTCTATAGAGCTAGAGAGACAAAGAATTGAAGCACTTGAAATGTGGGTTTGGAGGCGAATACTACAAGTACCCTTGACAGAACGTCATACGAACGTTTCCATTCTTGAAGGGCTTAAGGTGAAAGAGAGGCTATCATTTTATTATCAGGCCTATTACCGCGAAAATCGAAATTCGTAAATTTCGAGGATTTTTCTCTGTCACTCAAACGAAGGCGTCACTAGAGTGAGAAAGACAAATCCTCGAAATTAACGAATTTCGTTTTTCGCGGTAGGGCCGCTGAGCCGAATATATACGGACACGTAAGGCGACGTGGAGAGCATGCCATAGAGAGACTTGTTATTCAGGGAAGGGTCAACGGAAACTGATCCAGAGGACGCTCTCCCATGCGTTGGACAGACCAAATAACAGCTTTAACCTATAGATTAACACATGTGCATGTGCAAGAGAAACGTCGGCCAGGGATAGTTGGCACAGAATAATAAAACGTGACGTCACCACGACTGCTCTGCCAAGAGCATATCGACAAAGAAGAGGAGTTTTCTATCCATGAGGCTCGTACTCCCAATTAGCGCGAGCGATCCGGATAGAAGTAAGTCCGCGTTAATAACTCAGCGGCAGATCATGGTACGGTGGTCTTTAAGCAGCTACCAACGCCGCAGTCGTATAGTTTAAACTCCGGCAACTGTGAATAGCCTTTGAGTACATGAGAATTCGCTGTATTGACGGTGAAAAGGACGAAGATCGATAGGTTCCTAGGGTGTATTACATTGATTAATAAAATTAGAATCGTAACCTTTTTTTTCAAACAGAAATAGTTACTATTTCTTTTTTTTTTTTTTTATTGCACATGTGAACAAAAAAAAAATGAACGACGGGCTTAAAGCCTTTGAGGCATTCTCTAGCAGGTAACCATTGGATCAAACAGAAACTTGTATTAAATAAGATAAGTTTTATAAAGATGAGTAAATAAATACAATACAGATACAGATACAGATACAGATCTTTATTGGTAAAAACACATTTTACAAGTCATTTATACATTTCACAATACATTGTATAAAATATTAAAAATACACAATTTGTACAGTTAACTACACTAGGTATGTACAATGAAGTAACTTATATTATTATACGGTGTAGGGTCAACGATCTTATTTAATTTTTCTTTGTGAAGTCATCAATACTGTAGTACGCCTTTTCTATAAGCAACAGCTTAAGTTTTCTTTTAAATATTTTATCAGAGCCACTCGAATCAGTTATGTCAGAGGGCACTGAGTTGTAAATAGTTGGTCCCATGACGCCAAGTGACCGCCTAGATTTAGCGAGCCGGCGCCTCGGGGCCAGCAGCACGGGGCGCCTGCGCGCGGGGACCTCCCGAGCTTGCACGCTGTATTTATACTCGTCAATGTGGGTTCTCACGTGCATACATGCAGCCAGTATATATACACAAGGTAGGGTAAGGATTTTATGTTTTATAAATAAGTGTTGAGCAGGATAGTCCATGGCTTTCTTGTCAATTATGCGAAGGGCCCTTTTTTGCATTCTGAACAGTCTGTCCCGTTCTGCAGCCGTCGCCCAGAGCTCGACACCCTGTGTCAAAATCGAGTGAAAGTAGCCGTAATAAGCCATTTTAATGTTTTCAATTGATAGACTCGGAGCTAGTCGGGACAAAGCATAACACGCCGAGGCTAGTTTGTCGCAAGTCGATGTAATATGCGGAGACCATGTCAGTCCAGTATCAATTATGAACCCGAGGTACTTAGTTGTATCTACTTGTGGGATGACGGTGTTGTTTAAAACTACGTTCAGTTTAGCTTTTATAGATTGTTTTAGCTGAAAGTGCATTATATTAGTTTTTTCCGGATTTAATAGCATGCCATTTGCCGAAAACCATCTTTCAATATGCATCATCACGTGACAGAGGTGGGACTTTAGATTATCGAAAGAATCAGCATTAACAATAATACATGTATCGTCCGCAAACATAACGTATTCTACGTTTGGACAGGCTGTGGTTATATCGTTAACGAGGATTAGGAATAGGTTATTTCCCGCTACCGATCCCTGGGGGACGGCGCAGTTACCCGTTGACTGCAGCTCCGACTTAGAGTTGAGTACATGGGTGCATTGCTGTCGATTGTCCAGGAAAGAAGCAATCGTATTATGAAGTGCTCCCGTGACACCGTACACTGACATTTTTTTAAGCAGAAGAGCGTGGTCTATCATTTCGAAGGCACGCGACAAGTCGCAGAAAATAGCTGCGACCTGTCGCGCGTCCTCGAGATGCGCCAGCACTCGCCCCGCCACGTCCCGCACGGCGCCCGTCGTCGAGCGGCCGGGCTGGTAGGCGTATTGTTGACTGTTTAATAGTCTATTAGACGTGAAATGATCCATCAATCTACTACCCAGAAGCCGCTCGAATATCTTTGACACAACCGGGACGAGTGATATCGGCCGATATGATTTTGGCAATAATAACTCGCCCTTACCTTTATATACAGGTTGTACTTTTATTTGTTTTAATATGTCAGGATAAATACCTGCACTGGCACATTCGTTAAATAATGATAATAATAAAGAAAAAACTAATGGGGGCAGACAGTCAATAATTTGCGTGGACATATCATTTATATCTTTCGAATTTTTTCGTTTTATTTTTTTACAGGCTAAGATCATTTCACATAGTGTGAAAGGAGTAAAAACAAGTTCCGGTGGAGGTGAGTCCAAGTAAATCGAGAGGTATTCCAGGGCGATTGGAATGTGTGGTTTCGAGTTGTTTACGTTTGTATTCACGTAGTACCTATTGAGTAGTGTGGCAGCTGAGGCGGCGCGCGCGCTCGCGCAGTCTCCCGCCGACTTGCTAACCAGAATGTCCAGCGCGCGGTTACTATTGTTATTATTGCAAGTTTCCGCCGATATCACTCGCCGTATGCTACGGCACATGTTATCGCTACTTTTCGAGATCTGTTTATTTATGTAGGTTTTGCGAACGTCTTTAAGCAATGCCCAATATAAGGGTTCCGCACTCGCAAGATCAGACAGGGACCTAGCATCACTGGGGTTTCTAGAGAGGTTTAATTTCAAATTGCGAATGTACTTGCGTTTAATTTTTATAAGATCGGTGACCCAAATATCGTTTGAAGACTTAACAGGGTGATATTTATATGGAAAATATATGTCAAAAAAATGTTTTATAACGTTTATTACTGATTCCATATTTTTATTTGGACAATTAATCTTAGTTAGTAAGGAGTCCCAATCATAATTATCGAGGCTTCGAGCAAATTCTTGTTTTTTACAATGCGTAAACTTTCTTTTCATGACGTGGGTTTTACATGAGGCCAACTTTATTATATTTACACAAATTCTTACAGATAAGTGGTCAGATAAATGCATGTTATCACAACATATTTCATTGATGTCAGATTTGGCCATGTTGGAATAGGCATGATCAATACACGTTTTTGACGTTTTCGTTATTCTCGTTGGTACATTAACAAGGTTCTTAAATCCGCTAATTTTTATAGTATCATGCAAATATTTTGTACTGTTACAATCATTTAATAAGTCAATATTAATGTCACCTAGGATTATTACTTTATTATTTTGAATAAAATTTAAATTTAATAATTTGTTAAGTTTCGATAAATACACATTAAAGTCACCATTGGGTGGCCTATAAATACATACAACAACTAATCTAGTAACTGGAGTTCGAGGCCAAAGAATCTACGAAAATATTGCCACAACAATGAAATGTTTTTACAATAGTAAATCCTTATTTACTAAAAACAGACGTTGAGATATGTTATTTATTGGTAATTTTAATTCTTGAATTTATAGAAACAATATTATGTACTTATTTTCACGTAAATATAAGATATTTTAATAAAAACTTAATTATCCGCAATAATTAGTAACAAAGTTGGTATTGCGCTGGTATCACCTCAGGTGTTAATAACATTTGGTACAGCAATTTAACTACACATAATTAAAAGGTAGGTATGGTTAAATTACTAAGCAGTATAAGTACTATACTATACTATTAATAAGCAGTGACTAATTCATTTTAAACCTTAAAATAAGCGACAGTAAGTTCAGGACTCAACACTGATGGTGTTATAAAGGACTCTCGGCTTTTATAGGAGTGTATACTCGATTTTTACCCAGGACTCAGGAGGATAAGTGATGAAGAAGACAAATAAAATTTTAAAAATGCTTTCATTTTACATTTCCAAATTTCTTTCTCATAACTTTAACCCGTAATAAGGCACCCCTACCTTATTACGGGGTAAAACCGCTTAGTAATAGTATAGTATAGTACTTATTCTGCTTAGTAATTTAACCATACCTACTGTCTTAACAATATGGCACGGTGGCGTATGTGTTCACTGGTAATTCAACTTCTTTTTAAAATAGGCTTTGAAACGTTGGCTCTTATCATTTTAAGTTCTTTACAAGAAAATTTTGTCATATCAATGTTAGTTAAGAGAAAAGAAAAGTTTTTAGGTATTTACGTGTTTTTAAGAAAATCCTAGTTGTGACAGCCATATTAAACAAAAAGGCGTAGGGTAAAATCACCAATAGATGAACAGTTAAGCAACTTTCCCAACTTTAAATATTTTTTTCTATATGATGTAACTCATATTCATCAATTTTTATTTTTTTATATGATTCCGCATTTAATTGAGTTTAAAATAAGTTATTTTCGTGCCTCGTATAAAACTTCAGTAATTTTATAAAAATTATTATATTAAAAAAGGACCCAAATTCACCAATAGTTGAACAAAGTGCCCTATCACTGAACAATTTGACCCCCAATAGATGAACCAGCATAATTGCAATATAGCAAGACCAATATATGAACGCCAAAACTCCAATAGATGAATAGAGCATAGCAAAAACGTTGATTTCTTCGATAAATTAATTGTATTTAACCTTAAGAACCTTCTTTTAATGAAATATAAACACGGTGTACATTGTGTAACAATCTGATCTCTAAGAACAAAAGTTTAATTTTTCCCAAATTCAACCGTTCAATAAAATCAGTTGGTTCATGTTTTGGAGACCGCATTAACGAAATGAACGAACTAAATTTATTCGAATTCATTTATTGGAATCCAACCCAAAAGATGAACCATTAAATTTTCCTAGTTCACGTTTTGGACAGCGATTCTTGAGTTGAACAATCCCGTTTCCATACAAAAGTAAATTACTTTAAAACGTGTTACATGAAGAAAGGGTCGTTCATCTTTTGGTCTAAAAATCAACTACAAAACTGATTGTAATTTTATATATAAATACTACATCTAGCTATTTTATTATAATTTACACAAGCATTTGAAAATTCGAGCCTTTGCTCAAAAGTTGACCGTCGTTCATCTTTTGGCCCGAACACACAATATTGGAACCATAACTTGACCAGCAAATATCTCATAAAATAAATAAAAAAAAAACTATTCTTTATAATATACACAATAGATATATTAGTCTAAAATCTATACTGAAGTGAATCAAGGAAATAAAAACCATATTCGATTTTTTACGTAATTAAAAGCTTAAATTTTTGAGGGCCTTTCTTAATAAGGATCCCATATAAAACGCAATTTTGGCGCGAAGCGCGAACTCGACGACCGCTCACTGCCTCGTGCGTGGCTTTATTGTCTGGGAATTCGCATGCGACCCCTCGATATAGTGCTGCCGCGTGTGAGAAAAATACTCCCAGGCGTGTAAAATTATTCCTGATTTCATTATTTACATTTTTAGACCTATCAGTCAACTTCTGGGTGGCAGTCATCTATTGGTGCTTTTACCCTACAAACATTACACAGGTATATAATGTTTTTATTAGGAATTATTTTAAATAAATTAATTAACCCATTCAGCGCTAATCACGCAGCGTATGCGTGATTTTGCAACGCCGCTTAGCCACTGATCACGCACGTGTTGCGTTATTTTGTTAAGTCGTTTATCTCCATCATTTTTAAACTTATGGACTTAATATTGTCCATTTGACATAGTTAAAACATAAGGGTAAAATACTTTATACATATGTTTAGTATATTATTCCTGTATTCTACTTTTTTTTAACGCTAAACAAAAAATAGAGAATTCAGGGGATCGTAAATATTTTTTCATTATCTAACAACTGTAATGAAATGTAAATAAATATTTAAATGCAATATTAGCATATCCAGACAAAATATTACTATTTACGGTACTTTAGAGAATCACGCCAACGTGTTGTGATTCAGTGGGCGAAGTGTGTTGCATTTTGAGCTCTACTAGAATAACGAAACTCAACAAAATATACATATTTAATATGGACCTTAGCCCGCGCATGTACGGTTTATTTTGGCGTGATTCAAAATGGTGTTTATATTCTTTGTAAGATTATAACGATTTTACAGGGGTAATGGATGGCGATATGCAGCATTTGTTTCTAACCAGCGAAATTATATGTATGTTATACCGAAATATTTGAGTTCGTAAATTATATAAAAAGTATGCGTAATAAGGTATACAAATGTTTGATGGTTTTTGAGTTTTAGTGAACAGACAGATCTAGTGCATTTATTTAGATGTTGGTAAGTACATGTACACGTACAGATACTATAAAAATGCTTCAAATAAAGTTTTATTTACTTATGTCATTATTTAATAATATACACACAGTTAGGTAGGTAGGTACAGTGAAAAGGACCGGGTTAGAAAAAATGCAATAAATAAATATACCGATGAAATAAAACTATGAAAACGGATAAACTCGCGTATATTAACTAATTTTAACTTCATCTAACTAATCTTCTAATGTTAACGTCGGAATGAAGTTAAAATTAGTTAATGTACGCG
>JALPQI010020360.1:0-21659 GCA_025490895.1 Thaumatotibia leucotreta
GAAACCGTCAATTTTGTTTTGACAGAATGTTTCCAATCGATCAAAACAAAACAAAATTGTGTGTACAGTATTTTTAGTAAACTTTAAACGTAAAATAGTTTTTAAAAGACGTAAGATTTATTTTAAGGACAAGCATGCAATGTATCGCTGGATGCGGGTGGCACAGGACCGGTCATTGTGGCAATCTTTGAGGGAGGCCTATGTCCAGCAGTGGACGTCTTTCGGCTGATATGATGATGGTGATGATGATGATGCAATGTATGCTGAAAAATTGTATTTTGTTTCAGAAAATTTGTTTTTATGAATGATGTTAGATTTACTTTTTTGGGACCTATCTTGATAAGTAATTCCGAAAAGATGCTAAAATCTGAAATATTTGTCCCATCCCAGAAACCAAGATTATTAAAAAAAGCTTTACTTCAACCAACAATGAAGTGGGTATTTTGTAAGTTACT
The DNA here is from genome assembly GCA_025490895.1 of Thaumatotibia leucotreta. Lineage (NCBI taxonomy): Eukaryota > Metazoa > Arthropoda > Insecta > Lepidoptera > Tortricidae > Thaumatotibia > Thaumatotibia leucotreta. The sequence continues at coordinate 456 of JALPQI010020360.1, forward strand.
GCAAACGTTATGTCTAGTCCAGTTATGTAAAGTCTATTTGAAACTATCCAATTGCTGCAGAAATAGAGTGCAAGGGATGAAAGATGTGTTGGTTATGATGGAGAAGACCAGACAGTTGACGGAAACTATAAAGAACAGGATGCTTAGCCAAGTTGCCAATCGCTAGCGCTTGCTAGCGCATCGTCGTTTTCCCTCTCTGTCACTCCTTCATATTAGTGCGACAAAGAGGGAAAACTACGTTGCGCTAGCAGGCGCTAGCGATTGGCAACTTGGCTAAGCACCCTGAAGAGGAAAGATGTTATGCCTTCTGAAGCAACATGACAACCTCGTATGAAAGGAAAGATCGAAGGAAAGCGTGAGAGGGGAAGACCAAGAAGAAATTACATGTAGCAAATCAAGGAGAATGTGAAAGTCAGGTCATATCAAAATCTTAAAGAGATTGCCTGGGATCGAGGAAAGTAGCCATTGTGCTTTGTGCTCAAACAACAAAAGCAAAGCTTGTACAGTCGCCATCAGAATCTCCATTGCTCTAACATTTTTTTTTTATGTGACGAAGGTAGACAACTGATCATTCAGCCCACCTGATGGAAAGCGGGAACTGAGGCCCATGGACATAGTAACCAAAAAATAGCCTATGCGATGCCTACCCTGAGGACTTAGATGGATTGCCTCTATACCAGTAATTACACCGGCTATCTTACCCCCAAACTGGAACACAGTAGTAACTATTTAGTGGCAGGTTAACGGGTAAGACGGTGGTAGCTATCCGGGCGGACCCTGCACGAGGTCCTACCACCAGCAAAACCCATTACAACATTAGTACCAGCAAAACAATAGTGCCATTTTTGCAAAAATAGTTCAAGGGACGGCTTAACCCTAAGCGGCAAAGTTCAAAAAATCTAGTAAACTAGTACCTAACTACGTGATCACGTCTTCGACGACGAACGACGGACTTCAACTATGAAGACACGGCTTCATTCTGACACGCTACTACTTAAGCGGTTTTTAAACCAATCAACAATTAAAAACTAAAAATTCAGTGACGCCTGAATTCCTATGCCACGTTTCCAGAAGAAAATATCAAAGGCAAAGTCACTGGAAAATTCTACGGATTTATAAATGTCAAATTTAAATGTTGAAACGATTATCGCAAGATGTAATATTTATTAATTCTTATAAGAGAAGAAAAATGGTCACAATGTTGGATGGAAGGATAGATGCAATAAATAAACTGTCATGATTTTCTGGATTATCAACAGACATGTCACGCTGGGAATAAGTAATATTTTATTAAAAACTATACTAATTCGTTGGTATTATTCACTATGCTAATCGGAAACAAACGAGAAAGATCATTAATCTCATTGTGAGTTTCTTGAAGAGAACGCTTTTTATTCTTCAAAAATCTTTCCTCTGTTTAACGCATTGTGGAAAATTGTTGCATCGAATAAAGGGGCGTTCCACGAGAATGTCGCTTACGTGACGCTTATACTGCCTATGACAGCCACGTTGAATAAATGCTCAAACTTAGAAAATACTGTGTGAACGTGTAAGTTAAGTCCCGAAATATTACCACGCCAGAACTCGGGGTTTCTATCATTTTTAGAAGTAGGTACTAAAAGAATCGCGTTACGCAAGCGACATTCTCGTGGAATGCTCCTATAGTGCAATCATTGATACTTACCTGAGCTTTTTCAAAGATACGCAATTAGTGCGAGATCAAAAAACCAGCAGTCAGGTTTGTAACGACAATTAAGCACTAGTCATTTTATAAACTATAAGATTTGGGTGTCCCTAAAAGTGAAAATGCCTACCTACAGTACCTGAAATGTCATATGAAGCTCTGAAATGTAAAAAACCTTGCCTACCGTATTGGAATCTATCGGAAAAGCTAGTTAACTAGATTGCTACAAAACCATCGTAAATCGTAATCCCAGATTAAACATCGTTTTCGTAATACCATTGTAAAAAACTCTCGTGAGACTACTCATATAAAATTGTTCGCCCCGTACCTATATGAGGAATTTTTCAAAAGCTACGATAATACAAGTATATGAAGCGAACTTTAGAACGAATTCTCCAGCTTCAACGAAGACACGCACGGGTGTTTCTCCCTTGCTGGTGTATGTAATAGGGTATATTATGTAACTAATCAACAGATATCGTATGATTTTCAGCATTTTTGGTGCAATATAGTTCAATTAAGGGATATGGTGTAAGTTATTTATAAGGGGATAGGTTCGTTATTGTCTTACAACGTTATTCGTTTCAACTTAAACTGACCCTTGGATTCCTTTAACTAAAGTTCTAGGGTTTTTGATGAAATGTAGTTGAGTTAAAGGAATCCAGGGGTAAATTTTTAACTGTAACGTGTCATAACACGTTGTAACACAAAGATAAACCTTAACTCGCTATTTCCTTTCGAATAACTTACTTCACATCCCTTAAGGTTTATCTTTGTGTTACATCCCTTAAATTAAGGGATGTGAAGTAAGTTATTCGAAAGGAAATAGCGAGTTAAGGTTTATCTTTGTGTTACAACGTGTTATGACACGTTACAGTTAAAAATTTACCCCTGGATAATTGAATTACACTGTACCAAAAATGTATGTTCTGTACCATAAATCGTACGATGCGTTGTGCCTTTCACGTTGGCCGCCCACAAAAGAAAACGTAGCTTTTATTTATCGCTTTATCAAACAGAACCGTGATATTAGTCATTTAAACAAATGGGCGATTATACACATTATCATATTAGTTGTTAACATATTACGGCAGCGCGACGGACTGACAGAAAGTATTCATACAGCTGTGTTGGGCGGAAAAATGTACAATAAATTTTAAATAGATCCTGTGTATTTTCTTTTGGATTCTCCGCAAAATCCTCGCGCCAACAAAAAGACCAGGATGCTTACACAAGTTGCCAATCGCTAGCGCTTAATCGTCAATCGTAAACGAAAGGCAGCTATGTAACTGTCTTTGTCCCACTAATATGAAAGAGTGACAGAGAGGGAAAACTATGATATTATGCTACTAAGCGTTAGCGATAGGCAACTTGGCTGAACATCCTGGCCCCAATTTCACCACGTTGACAAGTGCTACAATTGTAAATTTATTATTTCTCCAATTGGAGGCATCTATAGACTCCAGTTACCGCTTACCATTTGTGGCAAACACGGACATGGGCTGTCCATTTGTAAGGTAGCAGTGATATTTTAGAATTGTCACACTTGTAATTAAGGTGAAATAGTTGGCTGGAGAATTCGCAAAAACGCCGAAATTCATGAACTTTTCACTTTGGGTCATTGCGCCAGAGGAGTAGAAGTATATTTTTTCGACGGCCCCGAAATTCAGGCGAGTTCAAATCCGATGACGTCTTTTTGTACATGTATCATTAAATATTTATTCCTCAGTTAATAAAAATAGTACTACTAAAATTACATTTCGTCCTAAAATAAGCAGTACATCTGCAGCATCAGGCTTTGAGGATACAAGGATACAAATATTATAATATTGCATTGTCATGAGGATATGGTACTTTTGTTCCAAATTCCATTGATTTCGGTGCAGTAGAAGATTTGAAGCATCGACGACAGTTGATACGCGGTGAAGTTTATAAAAACCGTTTAAAAACATAATCGTATAACTATAAATCCGCCGTCAGACACCAGAATCAAAACCACAAATCCACACCATTAGACAAACATACAGAATTTATTAAACATATTAAAAAAACTATTCTGCCACGGTCCCTTCGCAGTAATTCATTTGGCGAATATTTTGGGACCGTGTCAAATTAACCCGCGCGAGTCGCCGCCTAAACCCGCTCGTCATAAATACTGGGATTTAGTGTGACATGGCACCAAATTGTTGCGAGATCAAAGTAAGTAATGTCATTTGCGGTGATGTTGCAATGTTAAATATGTAGCTACTTAAAAACAACTAAACTCTAATGTCTACAGGTTGTCCATTTAATAGGGGCGAATTTGTTAACTAACGTACCGGAAGGCGTAGCGTGGGTAGGCCCCCCACAAGGTGGACCGATGACCTGGTGAAGGTCGCAGGAGTCCGCTGGATGCGGGTGGCGCAGGACCGGTCATTGTGGCAATCTTTGGGGGAGGCCTATGTTCAGCAGTGGACGTCTTTCGGCTGATATGATGATGATGATGATGATGATGATGATGAAATAAATAAATATCTAGGGACATTTTACACAAATCGACCTAGGCCCACGGTAAGCTCAATTACCTAAGGCTTGTGATATGGGGTTCCAGGCGACGATATTACGAGTATATATAATAGATAGATACATATAGATACTTAAATACATAGACAGCCATGACCAAAGAACAAATATTTGTGATAAGGTAAATAAATACATAAATATTACCCTCGCCGTGACTCGAACCCGGAACCTCCAGCTTCGTAGGCAGGGTCACTTCTGACTAGGCTACGGAGGCTGACAAACTTTAACAATGAGGATAATAAATAGTTCTGTGAATGACGATATGTGTGAGACCTTTTTTATGTGACGAAGGTAGACAACTGAGCTCTCAGCCCACCTGATCGAATGCAGGAACTGAGGCCCATGGACATAGTGACCAAAGAATCGCCTATGCGCTGCCTACCCTGAGGACTTAGATGGATTGCCTCTATCTATGCCAGTAATTACACCGGCTATCTTACCCCCAAACTGGAACACAGTACTAACTATTTAGCGGCAGGTTAACGGGTAAGACGGTGGTAGCTATCCGGGCGGACCATGCATGAGGTCCTACCACCAGCAAAAACCCCATGATAAAAATAAATAAATAAAAGTGTATCTACGCAGTACGATGACCGAAATCGTCAATATATTTTTATAACTGACCGGACGAGTACTTCGACGTAAAACAAGGTTCGTTTATTTTTACAACACTTTTCTTTTTCCGTTTATTGTGATTGGTTGATGGATTTGATGGTCGTTTTATTTTTATGTGTGAAAGTGTATAGAATGGAATTTATTGCGATTATGATGACGCTGACACCCGTTCGTCATATAATAAAAATGCTTTATACTATGTATATTTGTATTGTAGTAATAAAACAATGGGCAGGGCAGCTTGTGGCGAGTTGTTGGGCAGTAACGACCCCACGGACCCGATTGCTCCCGAGAGTCGGTCAGAGTTCCCGCCTCCGGCGTGTCTTCGTCAATCGGATTGGAACCCCAAGGGGACCCGTAGGACTCTCAGCTCTAGCTTGCAATTCGCCGTCCAGAGAGGAGTCAGAGCTATATGCTCCAGGGGTGGAAGTGTAAATTTGCGTAAGTCGCGAGTTGGTGCAGCGGCTGTCAAGCCACTGCGCAGAAAGCGGTGTACACCTCTCTACACTCCTGAGCCGCCTACACCGGTGTTGCCCCTGGCTGTCTCTTGTGACGGCATTTACGGGGGCCCATCTAGTCGGCGGCGAGTCACCGCCTGCTTGGATAGCTAAGAGAAATCATTCAATCATCGAGTATTATTACCGGCTTCCTTTTCGGTACCTAGTGATTCTGTCTACGAAGCTAGATGTCCGGGGTTCGAATCCCTAGCAGTGGCGGCTGTACAGTGGCCGATTTATTGATTCCGATTTATTGGAGGGCTAGGGTACTCACAAACATCTGAGCAGGATGCTTAGCCAAGTTGCCAATCGCTAACGCTTAGTAGCGTATCGTAGTTTCCCCTCTTTGTCACTCTTTCATATTAGTGCGACGAAGACATTAGCTGCCTTTCGTTTACGATTGACGGTTAAGCGTTAGCGATTGGCAACTTGTCTAAGCACCCTGGCCTCTATTGTCACGGCGTCAGAGTCCAAGTTTAGATAATATTTTTGAGTACCTTGGAATCTGATGGCTACTATACCTAAGAAGCGCTCGTGCGTTGTACTACCAATAGCCCTTCAGTCTCGGAGCAATAAAGACTACGTAAATATATTCTAACATTAATATTACACACGATTTAATGCACTAATGTCCTGCAAAAAGGGAAAAACAAAAAAAATCTTTCCAAAGCCACAATAACGGCTATTCACGCGCATCGGCAAACGCTATAAAAATACGCGAAGTAGGTAAACGCACGCGCATATTCGAATAAATAAGCGCATTTAATTATAATTCTGCGATCCGCAGCTGCCACCCGCTGCTGCCAACTCGAATAGCGCAGTGAGACCTGGGTAAATGGAATTTACACAGCTTACTAGCTACTATCGGACAACAGATGGTATACTGTTATCAATTCCACTATGGCCTGTAGCCGTACCATGACTGCAACAACTCGGTAGGGCCAAAATTTTTTTCGTTGTCTTATCGACGCTTATCTAAAACAACTCGGTATCTCGAAATAGTCCATTTTGCAATTAACTATAAAACTAGGCGCGGAATACGCTAAAGTTTATCGTGACTAAGACTCCCGTATTCTAGTTCAAAATTTTAGCACTGTGGCAGCATTGTGCCGTTATGCCATTGGTGGAGAGTCGACGCCATTTTATCTGCAAGACCGGCCATAGGCCAGTTGAACCACAGAAATTGACGCCGTCACTGCGTTTGTTTGTAGACTAATGTCACATCTCGAAATTATACAACTATAGAACTTAAAGTTTATGTAAAACAGTGGCATAATTGGAAATAGTTCAGTGGAACAGTGGTAACTTGTTGTGCAATACATAATTATTCGTGGATGGCGCATTATCCGTGAAACAGTAAGGACACATGTTATAACTTAATAGGAAATAAGCGAGTGTTGTCGAAAATAATGAAAGTTGACTTGTTTAGCTAATCGAAATGAGCTTTTATACTACATAAGATTAAGTTAATTTAGGGTATTCTATACGAATTCAGAACATGTTCATTATAATTTTGCAACTAATAATTTGATTCAAAACGAGTACAGTCACCATAAACGATAAATAACTATAGTAATGTTCAGCATTACTCCGACGAAGAGGTAGAAGCTGTGTATGAGGACATATCAAAAGCCATGCACAGTCCTGAAACCTACTTCACCATCGTTATGAGGGACCTTAACGCGAAATTGGGCAAGCGAAACGATGATGAGCTGAGAGTGGGGCAATTTGGGATTGGGTCTCGTAATCACCGGGGTCACTTACTAGCCAGTTTTATGGAGAAGGAAAGACTCTACATGATGAACTCCTTCTTCAAGAAGCGAGAACACAGGAAGTGGACCTGGATGAGCCCAGATGGTGCAACCAAAAACGAGATTGACTTTATCATGTCGACTAAGAAGCATATATTTAATGATGTCTCTGCGATCAACGCGGTTAAAACCGGAAGCGATCACCGCCTTGTAAGAGGCATATTAAATATAAGCGTCAAGCTAGAGCGATCTCGATTGATAAAGTCTACGCTCCGACCAGCACCGACCCAACTCCAAAACCCCGAGAGCTTCCAGCTCGAACCGCAAAATCGTTTCGATTGCCTACCCAGCGACGTGGATGTGGATGAGTATGACGACGGGTTTGTGGCAGCTGTCCATTCCACTGGGTCAAAGTTCTTTAAGACCCAGCGGAAGAAAGGCAATAAGAGGCTCTCTGATCCAACTCTAAAACTCATGAAGGAAAGGAGTGAGATGGTTCTACAATCCCCAGAAGATGCCGCATCATATCCCCGGCTCAATAGACAAATCTCCAAGTCGATCACCCGCGTCATACGCCAATTTAATACCAACCGGATTGAAGAGGCTATTGACCGGAACAAAGGCTCTAAGGTTTTTGCGAGAGATTTGTCTATTGGTCAGAGCTGGCTTGCGAAGCTGAAGACTGGGGACGGTAGGATCGTTTCATCCAAACCTGAGCTTTCGAGTGAGATAGAGAGCTTTTACAGACAGCTGTACACATCAACACGAAGACCCATATCCAATTTAGCTAACGACCCACGAGCTAAATTGACTCGACACCATACCGAAGATATACCGGACGTCAGCCTGTACGAGATTAGGATGGCTCTCAAACAACTTAAAAACAATAAGGCACCAGGCGATGACGGAATAACAGCCGAACTCCTGAAGGCGGGTGGGAAACCAGTCCTTAGGGCCCTTCAAAAGCTGTTTGATTCCGTCATCTTTAGAGGCAAAACGCCAAAGGCATGGAACAGAGGTGTGGTGGTGTTGTTCTTCAAAAAAGCTGACAACACCCTGTTGAAGAACTACAGACCCATCACACTTCTGAGCCATGTCTATAAGTTGTTTTCGAGAGTCATCACAAACCGTCTCACACGCAGGCTCGACGACTTCCAGCCTCCTGAACAAGCCGGTTTCAGAAAATGTTTCAGCACCGTAGACAACATAAACACGCTCCGTCAAGTTATACAAAAGACCGACGAGTATAACTTGCCCCTCTGCTTAGCGTTTGTAGACTACGAAGGGGCCTTTGATTTGATCGAGACGTGGGCTGTACTACAGTCTCTCCAGCGGTGCCAAGTAGACTACCGGTACATCGAAGTGCTGAAGTGCCTGTACGAAAACGCCAATATGTCAGTTCGCCTTCAGGACCGGAATTCGAAACCAATTCCATTGCAGCGAGGAGTAGGACAAGGAGATGTTATCTCTTCTAAATTGTTCACCGCTGCACTGGAAGATGTTTTCAAGGTTCTGGACTGGAGGGGATTTGGCATTAACATCAATGGCGATTACATCACTCACCTTCGGTTTGCCGACGATATAGTAGTCATGGCTGAGACCATGGAGGACTTAAGTACTATGCTCGATGGTCTCAGTAGAGTCTCTGAAGATGTTGGTCTTAAGATGAACATCGACAAAACGAAGATCATGTCGAACGTCCATGTGATACCAACTCCAGTGAAAGTTAGAAACTCTACACTCGAAGTTGTTGACGAATATGTATACCTGGGACACACTGTCCAGCTGGGTAAGTCCAACTTCGAGAAGGAGATCAATCGTCGAACCAGACTGGGTTTGGCGGCCTTCGGGAGACTACGCAATATCTTCTCGTCCAATATACCGCAGTGTCTCAAGTCGAAAGTCTTCGACCAGTGTGTGTTGCCAGTGATTACTTACGGATCTGAAACGTGGTCGTTCACTATGGGACTCATTAGGAGGCTCAGGAAACCTCAACGAGCGATGGAGAGGGCAATGCTCGGGGTTTCTCTGCGAGATCCCATCAGGAATGACGAGATCCGCAGAAGAACGAAAGTGACTGACATAGCCCAAAGAATTACAAGAAGTTACAAAATTACACCCATTATCTTGTCTTATAAACTTAAATATGCCATTAATATCTGTAAAGTTTTATTATTATTATGACGCATGTCATTTTAGACCATTATTGTCCATATAAAAAAATTGTATTTAAACATTAAAACGAAATAAGTTACTATTCTTTATAAATGTTTTTAGAATATTTGTCTTAATGACAAATAATCCGCTATTGTTCATAAGAAAAAAATAAAATCTTGATACATTTTCTATTGCGACTTTAATGCACATAAATAAATTCTTATTTTGAGTAACGACTCGATTTTATGCTGGCACAAGTCTAAGTTGTGTGTTTTTTTGAGTTTTTTTTGTATTGATTATACGGTTTATTAATTTTATTTTTGTTATTTCGCATTCTCAAATAAAAAAGGATGCTATGGCTAAAAGAAGATTTCCAATTGGTTTTTGTAATAAAAAGTTATGAGTGATTATTTTTTGTGTTTTTTTTAAAGCTCTCTCCTGAAAAAACACACATTTTGAGATACCGAGTTGTTTAAGATAAGCGTCGTTATTTTGTGTCCCTAAAAAACGTAACACAGGTTGTGATTTTTGTATGAGATGATATTTTGTTTGTATGGATTAAAATCTAGCGTGAAAAAGAAATACAAGTGCGCTGGATTTCATAGAAAGATTTCAAAGAAATACAAGTGCGCTGGAGTTTATATACTGAGTCGAGACAATAACTAGAAGCGTGACAGAGTGGTATGAAACAAAACAACGAAAAGAATTTTGACCCGGTATCGTTAGCGTAAAGCAGGCCATCGCGCTCGGGTCTTTCTTTAGGCAGGCCAGGACAGGTTCGTATTGTGACAGTTCCGTTCTAAGCTAGAATCTGAGTAAACCTGGCTCTATACAGGTCAAATTCGTATGTTTTTGAATAATGTTTTATCACATATATTACATTTACTTATTAAGAACGAGATTTCAGTTATTAACTAGAGAATACATATATAATTTTCATCACAATTGCTGTGTAAGCGCGCCAATGCTTGCGTGCATAGCGGGAGTAATAGAAAAGTGAAATTCCCTAGGGAGTAATAGAAATGTCAGTACGTCATTTAATAATATTATGTCTTAAACCTTATTTGTTTGTCGGCAAGTATGATGAAAACATTGTATGCATCACCGTCGGTAAGCAAAATACTAACTCGAGTCATAAAGAACGGAACTTCTAACACTCTCGTTAGTAATTCCGTACTCACCTCCCTTGATACACAATGTACTATTAATTCAAATATTGCTCTTAAATCATAAAATAAGAATTGGCTGTGACACTAATTTTGTCATTAACGTTTGTGCTCCCATTTAACAAGGTTTTACACTTTTATAAAGTAAAAATTAAAGATTCTTATTTGTGATAACGGTAGACTATTAAATTTTATTTTAGTATGAACATAATTATTTGCACTTTGCCGTCTTTGTCACTTAGTCTCGGGTTTAGTCTTAAGGATTTATGTTTTGACACAGATATTATTATACCCTAGATTTAATGATATTAAATCTATGATATTTATACGCAGCGAGCGTAATAGGCACCTTTGCACCGGGAGCGTTGCAAGGTGGCCTCTTCGTTTAGGTACTTTAAGACTAGTTATGCTTATTTTTAGATTTTATTAAGGAGATTTTAGATTTTATTATTATATCTTTTACATTAAGGGCCGATTTTTCAATCGCCAGGTAAATATATTCGTCAGAATAAAATATCTCCATCCTTTTTAACACACGCATAAATGACAATGACAGCTTGAAAAATCGGTCCTTAATTACCAAAATGTATATACTATAAATGTCTTTTTTTATTATTTTAACTTCATTATTATTTTGAAAATCTAAGTGAATTTAATAAAGAAATCATTTTTCATCAAATCGACCTAGTTAATCCCACGTCCCCACGTTTCCCACGGTAAAATCGAATCTTGTAATTTCACTTACAAAGTACAAGCAATTTTATCTAACCCTACCTTATTTAAGTATTATGCAATATTCTATTATCAATGCAATAAAGATTAAATAAAAACTAATTAAATTAAAATCAATACACGGTAAAAACAGGTCACTTCAACTAAAACAAATTTCTTCAATGCTAAGCAAATATTTTTAATTTAAGTATATGATCCTCTCCCTATAGCCGTAAAAAAATATTTTCTTAAAAACAGATTAATTCACTCTCAGTATTTGCTTTTTATACCAAGATAGTATAACTTGAATACAAATAAACAAAAATCAAAATAAGAATGCTTTATCTAATTGCTTTAAAATTAGTTTACTTTACTTCAAGAATCACAATTACTTCAAATAAGAAAACATGAAATCAAACTAAAACAATGTCACAACAATCAAGAATTTGTATCTTGCAAACAGAAAATTTTCTTGAATTAAACATTTTAAGACTTTTTGTTATAAGACAAATCAGTGATCTTGGGCATAACGCCCATATATCTTATAATAAGCATTTTACTCTTGAAAACAGAATATAATTGAAGAAAAATTAATTTTTCAACTGAAAAATGCTACAGTCAAACTGGTACAAATATATTTTAAGATAATACGTTTTTGATTTGATTCCAGTAAATATGCTAAGAATATATGTTTTCTCAAACAAAGATATCCTTTTTATCTGTGTAGATAGGACTAGATAAGTTTTTCAGTGCACAAATTTTCGCTTGATACAAAGTTTGAATTCATCTTGTATTAGGTCCTTATTCCTTACCTAATGTTTCCATAGATAATCCCACAATGTCATAACAGATGTGCTTACCATAGAAAAAATCAACTGCAAAAGACTCTGGTTTCCTTAGATAGTTTCCCTGTATCTTCTATAGTTTCAGATTTCCCTATTCTGTCCCACTTAAAAAAATCTATGTATTTAGACCGCGTGCCGCGTTTATACAATTGTGGGTATTGCCTCCCAATGTGTCCATGCACATCACACATCACATCATCAGCCTATAATAGTCCACTGCTGGACGTAGGCCTCTCCTATTAACTATGCGTATAGACGCATTAGGAGATAATTGCCCATAATAGCCACGCTGGGCAAGCGGATTGGCGATCGCAGGAATGTGTCCTTCATGATGACGCTGCTGCCCATCATCAATCTTTAGTCAAATAATGGTCAGTGACACTTCAATCCCTTAGTCGACTCTTACGACACCCGCAGGAGGAGTTGGGGTGGTGAGAAAATGTATTCTTACTGCCGTCACCACACGGCTAAAATGCGTCCATGCGCAATGGTAGAGGCTTATGTCCAGCAATGTACTGTAATAGCTTGATGATGTATATCGAACTCATCTTTGACCGTCTTATTGAGTTGTGTTGTTTTTGTCAGTCCGAAGGGAAATATTCATATTTGTTGTATTTCGCAATTATTTTTCCATAAAAACTGGACTAATCGAAGATAGTTATACATTGTTATTGGTGAATACAAAAATCCATGTGTTTTAAAGTGCCAAATGAGTGAAATCAGTTGTTAAATATCATTTAACTGCACGGTAATCAAACGGGTAGAACTTAACTACGGTGAACTCTGCAAGCGAAACTCGCGGTTCAGTGGAGCCGATAACGGCGATTATCCTATGCGCTCGCTGCGCGCGCGTCATCGGCCTTATCGCTGTGCCGTGCGGAGATTAGTTCAGTACAGACTGGTCACTTGCTGTCGATTCCTCTGTGCGGATAAATCGGTGAGGGATTCAATATGAAGTGCCTAGGATGTCTAGATGTAACAAATCGAAATGACTTTCTCAGCTGTAATTCATGTAAGGCTACCTACTGTCTCAAATGTTTGGGTTTAAATTCAAATCAATTGTCAAAAATATCCCAGAAGGATCTGGCCTCTGTTGGTTGCCCGTCGTGTAGTAATGTCACAAATCGCAGGAAAAATACCGATGAGACTCCGACTCGCCGTGGGCCCTCATTTATACTGCGCGATGAAAATTTGCATGGTGCTAGTACGCCTGGGCCTACTTCTCCAGTCAGCGTAGATATATCCTCGCCGCCATTTACTCTTGAGACAATCAGTGCCCTTCTTGACAAAAAATTGTCACCTTCTTCTGTCTACATGATGAACTTGAGAAAGGTATTGAAAGAAGACATTAAGCTCATGATCACTTCTGAGATGGAAATTGTTTCTCGAACATTAAAGGAAGAATTTACTGCTACCACAGATTTTATCGGTGCCGAACAAGAGGATTTAAAAACAAGTATTATCGAAAAAGGCAATAAAATTAAGGATCTGGAGCAGGAGCAAGCTAAACTGGTATCACAGATAAGTGTTCTGAGTAGCCGTCTTGCGTCAGTCGAGAATATTTCACGCAGCCGTAATCTCGAAATTCAAGCCGTTCCTGAAAGCCGAACTGAAAATGTCCTTACGCTGTTAAAGTCTTTGTGTCAGGTCATCAATAATCCCATTTTAGATTCAGACGTCCATGCTTGTCGAAGAGTTGCAAAATTCAATACGTCATCGGAGCGGCCTCGTAACATCTTGGTGACTCTTTCTTCGCCACGCTTACGCGACGACCTGATCTCTGCTGTGCACCGCTACAACAAAACACACCCGAACGACCTGTTGAAATCGAGTCACCTGGGCTTGACTGGTGAGTCGCGGAGGATATTCGTGTCGGAACACCTCTCCCCTGAACTCAAGAATCTGCACGCGGCCTCTAGGAAGGCGGCGATGGAGCTGGGCTTCAAATATGTATGGGTGAGGTACGGCCGTATTTACATGCGGAAAGACGACAATGCTAGTGCGTTACACATTAAATCTATGGACTCTATCACCAAATTAAAATAATGTTATGCATTTTTTATGTCATGCGCAGAATTTGGTCTTTATATTTAATTGTTTCCCCTTTCAAAATTATGGTACTAGTTTATTATCAGAATGTTAATAGATTTCGCTCAAAACTAAATGATTTCTCATTGAATGTTCTGAATTTCGATTATGATATCATATGTCTCACGGAAACGAATCTAAATGACAGCGTGTTCGATAGTGAGATCTTTGATCAGCGCTACAATGTGTTTCGTAGGGATCGATGTCTTTTGTCTTCTCATAAAAAAGATGGTGGCGGCGTACTTGTGGCGGTGAAGAAACAGCTGGATGTGGTTCGCCAGTACCGATAGGATGGTAACTCAGAGGATATTTGGATTACTATTAAATCTAGCAATCAGAGTGATCCAGCGCTTAATTTATGTGTTTGCTATCTACCACCTGATTTACCGTTTTCGGAACTGGAATCATTTTACTTGAATTGCCAAAACATTATGTTGAACCAGAGAGAGCTTTGTGAATTTATAATCGTTGGTGATTTTAACGCCCCTAACATTACTTGGTCTAAGTCTTCCTTTTCCGCAATGCTTACACCCAATAATCCACAGGATCGTAAATCTGACATATTGCTTGAAACACTATCACTTGGCAATTTAAATCAGTTCAACAATATACCTAACCAAAATAATAGATATTTAGACCTTGTTTTGTGTACCTTGCCTTCAGTACGGGTATGCAGTGCGCAGCCTCTTAGCAGAGCAGACGTCCATCACCCCCCTATTTCTATTGACGTAAAAATTTCTTTTTCTACCAAGTCTCTTAAAAATAATGGTGTAATTAAACTAAATTTTAATAAGTCCGACATAGAAAAAATTAAATCTGAACTTAACGACATTGATTGGGAGCATGTTCTCTCTATGGAAGACGTTGATAACTGTGTTGATGAATTTTACAAAATTTTGAATAGCATTGTTAAGAAACATACTCCAGTGACTAACAAAAAATCCGATATGTATCCGTATTGGTTCAATAATGCAACTATTAGATGTTTGAAGGAGAAAAATAAATACCATAAACTATTTAAAATGTATGGCAACCCCAGAGATTACGATGTTTTTTCACGACTGCGGACTAGAAGTAAAATACTTATAAACGAATGCTATAAAAAAATGGTGAAGTCCACTGAAGACTCCTTACGGGTAAATGTTAAAGGCTTCTGGCGATTTGTCAGCTCTAAAAAGGGTCATGCAGTTATTCCAGAAACAATGTCTTGTAATGGATCTGAAAGTTCAAACGGGAATGGTATCTGTGAGCTTTTCGCCGAATATTTTGGGTCGGTATTTGAAAAGCCTTCACCTATGGGTGACAGTTCTTGCATTACTCCACGGGATTCGGTTTTATGCTCTGTGAGGCTTATTGAGGAAAATATTGCTAATGCTATCAAACGGTTGGATAGCTCGAAGGGTGCCGGTGAAGATGGTTTTCCTGCTTCATTTGTAAAAATCTGTTGGAAGGAACTCAGTGCTCCACTGTGCCTTATTTATAATAAGTCATTAATTTGTGGAGTATTCCCTCTAAAATGGAAAATTGCGCATGTTGTACCCGTATTCAAGTCAGGGGATAAATCTCGATGTGAAAATTATAGGCCAATTAGTATCCTTTCCTGTTTTGCAAAGGTGTTTGAATCGTTGGTGTATGATTATATTTATGGACACGTCAAGCCAGTTATTTCAGAAAACCAACATGGTTTTGTCAAAAATAGATCTGTTGTAAGTAACTTGCTCACATATAAAAATTATCTGTGTAATGCGTTTGCATCTAGGGGCCAAGTTGACGCCGTTTACACGGATTTTTCGAAGGCTTTCGATAAGGTAGATCACTTGCTCTTATGTCGAAAGTTATCGCTTTATGGAATACACGGGTCACTGTATCGGTGGGTTTGCTCGTATCTGTGTAATCGTAGTCAACTTATAACTGTCAAAGGTTTTAGATCGTCTCCTAAGCCTATCACTTCAGGCGTACCGCAGGGCTCTCATCTGGGGCCATTGTTTTTCATATTATTTATAAATGACCTAGTAAATCGTCTGTCCTGTCCATGTTTATTGTATGCTGACGACTTGAAAGTATTTTCAACTGTGGGAGGCTTGGAAGATTGTCTGAAATTACAAACAGATATAGAAATAATTCAGGAGTGGTGCCTTGAAAATCGAATGTGTCTTAATGTCGGGAAATGTTTCATAATATCCTTTACTAGTAAATGCAACCCTATAAATTATTCTTATAAATTGTCTTCTCAGGTATTAGAGAGGAAATGCTCTGCAAAAGACTTAGGTATTATTTTTGATAGCCAGCTTTCTTTTCGACAGCACTACGAACACATAGTTAATAAAAGTAACAGGCTTCTAGGATTTCTGATACGCATTACTGTGAACTTTAAGGACCCAAAAAGTATGCTGTTATTGTATAACAGTTTGGTGCACAGCATTTTAGAATATGGTTCTGTTATCTGGTCACCTTTTTATGCTGTACACTCGAATAAAATTGAGAACGTACAAAGAAGATTTCTTAGGTATTTATGTTTTCGTTGTCATTATGGCAGGTCTATTTCGGGTTATAGTCAGCGTTTGGCAAAGTTTAATGTTACTTCACTGCAGGTGAGACGTAAGCAATCTGACCTCACTTATTTATATAAAATTATCCACTCTCATATAGATTCCCCTTATTTATTGTCACTTTTGAACATCAACATAGTTTACAGGATACGTTCCCCCAATATTTTTTCTTTGGCTGTATATAGAAATAACATTTCATATTACAATCCTATCGTCCGCATGTGTCGGGAGTTCAATGAATTAGTTCGTGTCTGTAATGATCTTGATATATATGTTTCCAGAATTTCTGAATTTAAGAGAAATGTGTATTTGGCAACAAATAATAATTGTAACTAACTTTAATTTTGTTTTTAAGTAACTAAAAATAATATTGTAGTCTTTGTCTTTGTTTGTATGTATATATATGTAGATATCTCTATATAATGCATATATGTGCATATAAGCATATATAAGTGTATATGTTTTCTAAATTATAACTCATATCATAGCCATGTTGTGTACATATTCTTTTGGACTGTAATCTGGCTTTAAGTGTCTAATTGTATGTATTTCTTGTTCAAATGGATTACTGTCTGTTTTATGTACCTTTTAAATAAAATAAAATAAAATAAAATATAGACAAGCTTCACAGGCTCAAGGCTTCACTACCATCCAAGCCACGGAGGCCTTTAAAATAATACAGTCAGCAAAATAAGGTATATACAAAAATGCTCAAAAATATGTCCCAGTGCACTCCAATTCTGTATATAAGAACGTCGTATATTTATATGAGGATTCTTTCGATACGTATTTTTGCACTTGGCTGTACGAGTATTACGGAACCCTTCGCAATATCTGCGGTCCTGCCACGAAAAATTAAATTCGTATATTTCGAGGATTTATCTCACTCAAATGACGCCTTCGTTTGAGTGACAGAGAAAAATCCTCGAAATTTACGAATTTCGATTTTCGCGGTAGTAGGCCAGATCCCACGAACTTCACATTAACCGACACTACATAAAAATAAATAATATCAGCGCATCCTTTGGTCCAGAAATATAAAGAATCGTTATGGCTAATTAAATTGAGAATTCACAGAGTACGCCGTCTTATTCTGAATCCGAAACTACAAGAAAACTAGTCCGAGCTTAAACCGAAATGAGAAATACAAATTACAAAGCTGATCCCCGAAAGTTATTCGTAAAAAAAATTGGTTGCCTGTAAAGTCGGTATACGGGCGAAAGTTTTACGTGACAACGACTTTCACTTTTTATGTCTGTCTCTCTCGCTCTTAGGCGGGCTAACCATGCCCGAGTGGAAGGGACGCGTGCCTCTCACTCGCTCTCATTGTGAGTGCATAACGTGAGCGGAGCGTAACGCAGTTTCTTGAAGTGTCACCCGGCAAACCAATTTATAAGACGTTGTCACGTCAATATATTTCCTTTAAGGTGCATTCAGACCAAGAGAGCATTCGCTGTTCTATCCCCCGCTCTACGAAATCAACAAATCACGTTTTGTGTAACGATCGAATTTCGTAGAGTGGGAGGTTAGAATAGCGAATGTTCGCTTGGTCTGAATGCACCCTTTCATTAATTCTTATTCAAATATTACAGATTTTACTATTAAAAAAGATATATTTAAAGGAACGCTTACTTTAGGAATTTTTTGTTGTTCTATTTTGGTGTCTTTATCTATTTGACCCGAACATTTCTCAAGGCATTTTCCATGTAAGAGTTTAGATTTGCAACAATTTAATCACAATAATAAATATAATAATATGCATATCCTTTATGATTAACCTTCTCAAACTCTTTTTTTTTACACATACTCGCCTACTCGTTAGTTAGACAAGAATTACGTATTTGCATCAATAAAACAATAAGTTCATTGCCCACCACTGGAGAATAACACAATATGGGTAGCTTTTAGTTATTTGAATGATAAAGAAAAAACAGTACCGGTATAATAATGTCTTTCAATTGCCCTTGTTTTTTTTTTAAATTCCTTGTGGACTTAAATCATAAGTTGAGTAAAACAAAATTTAAAAGTTTTGCTTAAGTTGTTACAGAATACAAAGCAGGATACATTATCATTTTATTTCACAAGTTTATATCAATATCTTTAAAATACCAATTCTTTATTACATATGTTTAGCGCACATCAAAGGAGGACATTAATAAATATATTACCCGCTTAAGTATAAAGCGCTCGATTAAGAAATTATATCATTAAAATAGAATATAAATGTTGTATAACTATCAGGTGTTCTACAAAAGGGGTTAAATATAATTATTTAATACGTCGTAAATGTTGAATGCCTGCAGACCAGTTTTATTTCCAATGTCGTAAGTTGTCAGCCACTGCTTTTTTATATTCACCGAGTATTTAAACAAAATTATGTAGTTTATTTCTTCAAACTCGCTTTCTAAGCGTCTCATTGCTTGCATGTATGGCGGGAGTTATAGAAAAGGGAAATTCTCTTGGGGGTTATAGAAATGTAAGTACGTTATTTGATATTAAACTTATATTGCTTATTGCACGTTCAATCAAGAACTACGGAGTCGGGCTTTAAGCAGTTTATTCCAAATCTTGAAAATAGGATCGCAATTTTTTGAAAACGAATACCCTGATTTCATATCTAAACAATTCCTCCTCCTCTCCTACTCCTCCGACCTTCACCAGGTCATCCGTCCACCTTGTGAGCGACCTAGCCACGCTGCGCCTTCCGGTACGTGGTCACCACTTGAGACCCTTTCCGTCCCAACGGCCATCGGTTCTACATTTCTACGTACAATGTGCTCCGCCCACTGTACTTCAATTTAGCGATTTTGAGAGCTATACTGGTTACTTTGGTTCGGCTGCGGACGGCCTAATTACTAATACGATCTCGCAGAGAGATTCGTACTATAGCCCTCTCCATTGCCCTTTGGCTGACTTTGAGCCTTTTTAGAGCCCCATTGTAAGCGACCACGTTACAGTACCGTTTGTTATCACTAAGAGTATTTTCACACTCTGGTCAAAGCCTTTCGTCTTGAAGCACTGCGGAATATTGGACGAAAATATGTGTTGTAGCTTCCCGAGCGCTGCCCAACCGAGTCGGATTCGACGATTGACCTCTTTCGAAGTTGGACCTACCTAACTGGATAGTTTGTCCTAGGTATAAACATAGTCGTCTCAACTTTGTGTCTAAAGTTTCCGATTGTAACGGGAGTTGGGATTTAACATGATCTTCGTCTTATCCATGTTCATCCTAAGTCCTAAGACCAACTCGCTCAGAGGCTCTACTGAGGTCAACAACGTACTGAAATCTTCCAAGTTCTCGGCCATGACTATACTCGTATCGTCAGCGAATCGAAAGTAAATGAGATTGAAATCCAGCCTTCTCCGGTACAGACATCGTCCAGTGTAGCGGTGAACAGCCTAGGGAGGGCTTTTCTCTTGTCACACCGTGGGCCGTGTATAATTATGGTCGCAATTTATATAACTTCAAGGTTTCTATGAACTAGTTTACGAAGAGCCAATAAGAGAAATAAAACTAACCGTCAGATCGTGGATTTTGCAAACAGGTAAATATAACTGGAAACAGTATCTCGTCAATCTGTCCCACTTTCCAGAATTAAAGCGGCCAAGTTAATATATAATAATATCTATGTTTACATTAATACTAGCTCACTTTACTGATTTCGTGTGACAAGAACTCGGTGCCAGAGTTTTTGGTACTTATGCACGTAGAAAATCACCTATATCCACAAACACTCTATTCCAGTAGGTATAGTCTAGACAGGGTGCTTAGACAAGTTGCCAATCATTAACGCTTAATCGTCAATCGTAAACGAAAGGCAGCTAACTGTCTTTGTAGCACTAATATGAAAGAGTGACAAGGGAAAACTACGTTACGCTACTAAGGGTTAACGATTGGTAACTTGGATAAGCATCCAGGTCCTAAAATTCCTCAGGCAACCAATTCCAATTGATTTAACACACGACCTCGGCAGCCTAATCGGTAGTAAATCTGCCCACGAAATACTATAAGTACGTTAAAAGCTTAAAGCTTTGCAATTTTGAAAACTTATCCTGCTACATCCTTTATGAACTCAACTGTTCAAGAGTCAGAGACTGACACTTATTCAGTTGTGTTACCTCAATTTACCGGTTGATTGAACTGTTCAGACCTCAGTCGCGACAGCTCGTGATATATAGATATGAATTCTGGACCTAAATCCAGGATTCTAGTGCACCGGCCAGAAATAACATCTTCATTAAGACCTGGATAATTTATTGAGTTTACTTTGTATGCCGGTTTATCATTTTAATGGTGTTTCGTGTGATTGTTGGTTTATGTTCAACTGTTTGTTTATTTAATAAAAGGTTGAATATTAATGTGTTTTAAGTGTTGGGTCTGGTGTGACTCATAATATAAAATCGTTGGATTTAACAGTGATATTTTTTAGTACATGACAGTTTCTTTTAGTTTTAGTGCGTGTTTATTCGTATAAATAAACAATATTTTCGTTATATTCGTTTGTATAGACACTACATTATACACCGTTTAAAAAGGTAAAAGTGAGTTTTTTGTCGTGGCTTCTTTTTTTTATATCTC
>JALPQI010020361.1:0-13774 GCA_025490895.1 Thaumatotibia leucotreta
GGCGCCGACACGGGCGCGGGTCGTCTCTCATCTCGAACTCGTGCGGGCAGTTTAGACAACACTTCAAGCGCGAGCGCCGGGCAACCGGCTTTGAAGTGACCGTGAGCTGTTTGGAAGAATAACTAGTGATAGATATTTGTTGGACTGCCACTCCTAAAGGAACCTTACTTGTCTGAATAGCATCAGCCAGCTGTCCCGTATGTATAGTCGCCTCGTCGACCGACGGCGCCGACACGGGCGCGGGTCGTCTCTCATCTCGAACTCGTGCGGGCAGTTTAGACAACACTTCGAGCGCGAGTGCCGGGCAACCGGCTTTGAAGTGACCGTGAGCTGTTTGGAAGTATAACCAGTGATAGATATTTGTTGGACTGCCACTCCTAAAGGAACCTTACTTGTCTGAATAGCATCAGCCAGCTGTCCCGTATGTATAGTCGCCTCGTCAACAGACGGCGCCGACACGGGGGCGGGTCGTCTCTCATCTCGAATTCGCGCGGGCAGTTTAGACAACACTTCAAGCGCGAGCGCCGGGCAACCGGCTTTGAAGTGACCGTGAGCTGTTTGGAAGTATAACCAGTGACAGAGATTTGTTGGACCTGGAACCTTACTTGTCTGAATAGCATCAGCCAGCTGCCCCGTATGTATAGTCGCCTCGTCAACCGACGGCGCCGACACGGGCGCGGGTCGTCTCTCATCTCGAACTCGTGCAGGCAGTTTAGACAACACTTCAAGCGCGAGCGCCGGGCAACCGGCTTTGAAGTGACCGTGAGCTGTTTGGAAGTATAGCCGGCGCTCTAGACGTGTGATGCCCTCGTCGGACTCTTGTTGCAGGAGGGCCAGTGTTGCACCCTGTAAAAGAAATAAGCCAAATAAGCGTCTTAAAATATTTTTTTTTAATATTGAAATAAAAATCGCTGAAACAGGACAGCTACATTTTAATTTTCAACAGAATAATGAGTACACATAAGCATAATATACATTTTACAGCAGTGTCGATGACTGAGTGCTAGCGGAGACTTTATGATTTTAGATGACAACGGGCCAAATCATGGGCGCATCTCGGTGGCAACAGACACATACAGCGTGTTACATTAGCCGCTAATAACTTCAAACACACCGTATAATAATATAATTATGTCATACTGAGCAATTTTTAGTATCGAATCAACGCAGATATCGCAAAAAAAAACTTTTTCATTCATATTGATTGCGTAGTCTCGACGTTTTGCATGGGAAAGTTTTTTTTTTGCGAATTGCTTTGATTCCTTACTAACCGGTGCGCAGTATGACTTATATTGACGGTGTGTGTGAGTTTATTACTGGCTCAAGAACATTTAGTATCGGATCAATGCCGATATCGCAAAAAAAACTTATTCATACATATTGATTTCATGATCTCGACATTTTGTATGGGAAGTTATTATTTTTCGCAATTTCGGCGTTAATCCCATACTAAACGGTGTTCAGTATGACTTATACGGTATGTGCAAAGTAACACCCTGTCGCATTGACATTTATTTATTGGCTAAAGGATCAAACCGACCTGGCTGGGTAGATTATGCCGCTTAAGTCTTGGATGCGTGCGCAAGTACACATAAAAGTTGAACACGCTGGGTACTGGCTCGTTGTCGCGCGACTCCCGCGCCGTGTGCAGGCGGCCTGCGGGCGCCAATAGCGTGTCTAGGGCTTCGCCGTATCTCTTCAGCTCCCAGAGAGCCATGGAACGGTGTTCAGTATGACTTGTATGTGCAAGATAACACCCTGTCGCATTGACATTTATTTATTGGCTAAAGGGTCACACCGACCTGGCTGGGTAGATTATGCCGCTTAAGTCTTGGATGCGTGCGCAAGTACACATAAAAGTTGAACACGCTGGGTACTGGCTCGTTGTCGCGCGACTCCCGCGCCGTGTGCAGGCGGCCTGCGGGCGCCAATAGCGTGTCTAGGGCTTCGCCGTATCTCTTCAGCTCCCAGAGAGCCATGGAACGCACGAAGGGGTCCGGGTGGGCGCGCTCTAGGTCTATTTCGCCGTCTTCCGTCTCGCCACTGAGGAATAAATTACGTGTTGGTGCATCCCACGAAAAAGTCCACCGATGTCCCGTACGAACACGTGTTTCCTCATAATTGTGAGTTTATCGGCATTCCTTTTCGTAACTAGATGAGTCAAAAATTGCTCAAAAATACATATAATAACTAATAACTCGGAAGAAAACTCAAATTATCGAAATATGTACGTGTTTGTACGGGACAGGCCATGGAATAACAATAATAACATGGTTTAACAGGAGTTAAACCTTGAAGCTTGGCTTTGGGGCCCTTACAGATACACTTCGACCCATTGAGATCTTTTATGGAAAACCTTGAAGTTAAGTAGTAGATCTTGTTTGTGACATGAGCAACAATGAGGCGAGAGATGATGAAGGGATGATATTTCATTTGAGGTGGGTATTTTCAAAAGGGCTTATTTCCACTGTGTCAATAGAGTATTTCTCTTATGAAAACATAAAAAACTAACTCTTGTTGACAGAGCGGAAATAAGCCCTTTTTCATCACACTTGCTGCCTAAGCGCGCCATTGTTTGCGCGCGCAGCGGGAGTAATAGAAAAGTGAAATTCCCTAGGGAGTAATGGAAATGTCAGTACGTCATTTAATACTGTTATTTCTTAAAACTTATTTTTTTGTCGGCAAGTGTGATGAAAAACATTGTATGCATCACGGTCGGTAAGCGGAATACTAACTCGAGTCATAAAAGCCCTCCGCCTAACGGCGTCGGGCTTCTAACACTCTCGTTAGTAATTCCGTACTTACCTCCCTTGATGCACAATGTACTATTGTACATTCCTCATTTGTTTTAAGGTGGTTCGTTTTTCATACTAATCGATTTATTCAAATATGGGTAAATGGAGCATAGTTTTACAATGAAACCACTTCCATCCACAATCATTTTGATATTTATTTGCGGCAAATTCTATTTCCGTAATAAAAATGGTCAAATAATAGCTTAAAACACTACTTTATTTTAATACAAATTTGTCAATGTGTGGGTCGGCGGCGACAGTGTCATACACCAATCGTATCTTCGGCGTGTGCGTTAAAAAGCGACGTTGCCAGTTGACCACAAATGCTGCGTTGCCGCTCTGTCAAACCGAACGCATGTTGTCGTGCAATTTGTTATTTTATTTTGTTCCATCAAACTGCATCAAACGGAATGCTAATGTTGCCATATAGGTCATATATATATATACACCCAATAACCAACCCGCGTACTTTTTTATGATATTCCGTATTCGATCGATTTGCTTGATTTTTATATTTTGTGTCAGAAGACCATTTATTATAGAAAATATATACATAATAGTTACGTTTACGCTACTATTATATAGGTTGGACTTCTTACATTTAATGTTATCAAAATAAATGTGCGTACTAAATGATAGTCGCGTGTAACTGAACGTATAATCCATTTGGCACGGCAACGTCGGCAACACTAAATTCAAACGTCATTCTTTCTTTCAAAATCACCGGTAGTCATTTGGTTACTTTGGTTTGTATAATCCGAATTGACGCTAAATTGCTAACGATTGTTTGAAATGTTTTATAGCGTGGCATCTACAGTGATTTACATGAGGATGGATCCACAAACGCCAAGGAAAGGCTATAAAAAACACCGATACTCGGGCTCGGGAAAAACTCGTAAGCGAAGCCTTGTAGAAATTATACTATATTACGGAGAAATCAAAAGGTAAGTCCGGTAGAGTATCTTTCCTCCCACTATTTCAACAGATTTTTTATTACATATTTTCACTATGCTTATATTATAATAAAAACATTTGTTGTTTTCGAAACAACTGCTCCACAGATTGGAATAACCCGGGAAACTTGTCATGTAGATAAATAGCAATATATATTATAAGTATAACATATTTTTAATGTAAATACCGGAAACGTTAGTTTCCCGAGGGATGACGAGTTCCAGGCCTTCAACTTTTAAAACTATAACCTTTTTGTAGATACTCACTGAACCTGTTTTGAACCCAGGCTCCCTCCCTAACTTCGCAGTCAGGATCACCGCCATCTACCTAACTAGATAAAGCTGAACTGTATTTTTTATTCCAGTAATCATCAGACACCATTTTAACAATGAGTATTCTCATTTCAGATCCAAGGCCACCTGCAGGTGTCACAAATGACCGACGAAACTTTTATAGAAAACATGTTGCCAACACTAGTGATATTTTATAAAAACTGTATATTGACAGAGATAGTACCTACTAAAACCAGAAAGAATAAATAAAAATAATATGAAACGATGTAAATAAAACACTGAATTTATGAATTGATCTGTTTTCTTTATCTATGTATTCCGCGCGTGATTAGAATGGGAAGGAATCTAATAATTAAAGTGACTAGAAATATCAAATATATAACTATACATATATGAAAACTTGTCTGAGGTCAGAGAATAGATTCCGTCCCAATCTGATTGTACACCTATTAGGTCACCTATTAGGTATGGAACTGCCATAACATCACCTGAAAACGTTTTTAAGTAAATAAATAAGGTTACCAAAATTAAACCTAGGTGGCTAGTTCAGGGGCCAATACCACAAAACTTTACAAGCATACAATTCTACAAAGTTGACAACTATTTTGTATGGGAATTTATACAATTTTGTAGAATTGTACGCTTGTGAAGATTTGTGGGATAGGCCACAGGCATTATTATCAAATCGGAATAAGAAAGGGATTCGGAAGTACTGTTGACACAACAAATATTTACCAAGAAAAGAGTTGTTTATAGATGTAGTGAGTGATTAATTAATCTATTGTCTGTAAGTCTCTGCACTTAAACCATGAATATATTATTATGAATATATCCTAGATTGACTTATACACTGTTGTGTCAACAGTACTTTCGAATCCCATTCTAATCGTGGTTTGATAATACTGGAATAATTGTGATTATAGGTAAAGTATCAATAAAAAAATAAAAAGTCTTATAAAGCAAAATATATATATCTTGATATTACGAGATTTGAACCTTGGTCCTCATGAATGTGCGTCAGACCAGGTCAGACGGTCATCCAACTTAGACTAATCCAAGTTCAAAACACGTTCCGAAGAAATAAGCTATCAGTTTCGTCAACGAATAAGGGTTTGAATGTGTGTGTGCATACTTCGCAAGCGCGACAGCGTTTCGTATTTATTCAAATAAACTTATTTTGTAAATTAAACCTCATCTGAAATTTAGTTGGCCACATTAGAAATAGCAGTTTATTTTAGGCAAACACATCACTTATTAAAAATATTTCCATTATCATACATAAAATTTAAAAATACGTAGAATTCGCACTAGCTAGGCACTGTAACGCCATCTATTGGCGTAGTAGTGCCTAGCTAACCGTGACATTCCACCTTAAATAGTTTTTTATAGCTGACAGTAGACTTTAGAGAAATACCACTAGTAGACGGACTAACTTTATGACATAGCTTAGCATTTACACAACCGTAAGCATCATATGGCAGATAAAATGTAAAATAATTGACTGTTGCTGTAGCTTCAATAAAAACAGCTCAATCAATACCAATACAAAGTAGGCGGGAATAAAAATAAAACAGCAACATCGTAAAATTATGTAAGAAAGACGTAAAAGTTTACCCGAGAATTTCATCCATAAGCAATTTCTTTAAACTTGGCGACGTTGGATTATCGGTCTCGTACAATCTGGCAACGACCATAGCTAGCTGCAAATCGCCTAGTCGAGTTATCAGCACCTACAAAGAACAATTTCATTTCACAAACATATTAGAACAAACGCCAATGCTGTCAAAATAATAAAATTATTAAATAAAAACCTAACCAGATGAAACGAAACCATATGGAATCAACATCGTCAATACAAAAGTTGATTAGTTTGCTAGAAAAAAATATACAGCACGCTCTATTAATATAATTATTGGTGACACACCATAGTAAGGCCACGTCTGTCAAAAAAAATATTTAAATGTGATTTTAAGGGTGAGCCCGGATATAGCAAAGACTGAAAACCCCTTCTAAACTTGACTGTATTTGAGTACTACCATCAACTTTAGAATAATTACCTCTAAGGCATCTTTCAAGGCTCCTCCTAGTAAGAAAAAGGCGGCGGCGTGTTCAAAACGCTGTCGTCCGAGCAGCACGAAGGCGTTTTTAAGAGCCGCTTTACGCCAACGATCCTCAGAAAAGTCGTTTGAGAAGAACTGTAGAGAAATTACAGGCAATTAATATACATATGGTGCATTCCACGAAAAAGTCCACCGATGTCCCGTACGAACACGGTTTTTCGCAAAATTGTGAGTTTATCGAAATTCTCTTTAGTGACTACAGGAGTCAAAAATTGCTCAAAGATATACATAATAACTAATAACTTGGAAGAAAACTCAAATTATCGAAATATACACGCGTTTGTACGGGACAGCCCATGGAATGCTCCACATGCACCATGAATATGATTAAACGGTTAAACTCACATATATTTAGTCACTACGCGCGACATGTTTTGGACAGCCTAGGTCTCCATTATCAAGCACTGAGCGTACTCTAAATACACGCGACTCTAAATGAGCGTAGTGAGTAAATACACGAGAGTTTAACCGTTTAATTATATTTATAGTTATTATGTCTCACGAAAGTTTGAAATCAAATATGCACCATGCCTTAAACCGTATACTTATTTTTAACCGTGTAGTATTTTAGGGTATTCAACGGTTTGTAATAGAAAAGCTAAGGATACGAGTCTAGGCACATCATTTAATCTAGCATGCCAGAATGCTCACTGACAATTGAACACATTCAATGACAATTGAACACATAAATCAGAGATGATGTCCGCTAAATTATGTACAGGTGTTTGCCTATGTTAATAATAGCGTAGGTCACCCGGTTATTCGACATCTATGGGTATTGCTGTTCTTTCACTATTACATAATTCTAATTACAGAAAATATACACAGTACTGTCTTTACTGTCTACAAAGAAAAATACTTGATGCATTTGGTAACAGCGACTGTAAAACAGGGAATCAGTTAATACTCACGGCAGTCATCTTTTCGTCTCTATTCGATCTAAACAATCCCCATAGCAGCATCCTCTTCTTCATAGCGAGGTAGTACAACGCTGCGTCCATAGGGTCTTGCTTGGCCATGTAAGCGGCGCGCGCCAGTCGCTCAACGCATACGCGTAACAGGTCACCTCGGATCCACCAACCGACACCTGACACAATTTATACGTAAGTTACTAAACAGAAAACCGTGTTACGACAAAGAGCAGTCCAAATCATGGTGTGCGACCGCTGCCTGTATCCGGACAGCCGAACCATTTTGTGGGCCCGCGAGAATACAAGAACTTGACTAAAGTTCATTTCATACCCTGAATAAAATTTGATTTTAGCCTTCGCATTATCTTGGTTGAGATTCATTTCAAAACGGCCGGGTGAAGTAACTTTACATATTATTATCCATAATTACATTTGTTCAGTACATGTAACATATGTTCAATAATTAAGATAGGGACATAATAACTGCCCATATAACTCATAGTTGTCCACTTAGGCTGTCTTTTAGAATACCCCGGTATTAAAGCCAGCAGTTGTTCTTGAGTGGTGGAGTGGAAGGCCCATCAAATTGCAAATATCCATGCCGTTCCCTTGGAGGTTGGCGCGCTGAGTGAGCGGTAAGCAGCAAATGAGGTAGCCGTAGTACTTCGGTGATAAATAGTGTCTTATTAAACATACGATCATCATAATAGCTTACCTAGCTCTCTCATAGTTGTCCACTTGGGCTGTCCTTTAGAATACCCCGGTATTAAGGCCAGCAGTTGTTCGTGGGTCTCAGAGTGGAAGGCCCACACTAAATTGCAGGTGCCCACGCCGTTCCGCTGAAGGGTGGCGCGTTGAGCGAGGGGGAGGCAGCGAAGGAGATAGCCGTAGTGCTTCATGGCGAGAAGGAAACGGAGGCCGCAGTCGTCTAAAGAGTCTGGAAAGAAAGAATCGTGTTGCATTACATTGGAAACGAGTTTATGTAGCCACTCACATGCTTTGATTTTTGCAATAGACTCTATTCCTATGTAAAATAAGAGTGATGACATGTAGCTAAAGTGAAATGAAGCATGTCAGTGGGTAGAAACGTGTCAAGAATTTATCAAAATAAACAAAGATGTATCATTACGGATCACTACATCAATTAGATTGTTAGAACGCCAACACTGTAAAAGCGCCTATCCAATTAAGTAACTGTGACCTGTGGTGTAGAACAAAACCTATTATCCTGCTTAACAGCACTACTTGGTGGGACGAATTCGACGCGTTTTAGTCGAGATGGTGGGAACAATCAAGTAACCGGAAGAAAAATAGGCCTTTGCCCAGGAGTGGGACACTAAAATAGGGTAACAAAGTAAGACAACATTTTCGTCTATTAGACTTCCCAAGTAATACCTCAAATCTAATAGGCAGTGTCTTCCAAATCGAGCAAATGCATCTAGTGCAGTGAGTTTAGCCCGAGCAAGTGTATGAATGTATATGTAAGCATCCGGGATGAGATGCGACCTGCGAACAGCCCTACCAGGTAATCCTCCTTGCAATATCTCCTGCCCTGTTCCCTGTGCTACGTCGTCGCGAGCGTTGGCAGCGAAGTCGGCGTCGTTTGTCGACAGCGTGTCGGCCTAATCGAGCGAACGCATATATCTGCTTCTGGTCCAGTGAGCTTAACCCAGACAAATGTGACTCGCGAATCATAAAACTTACCAGGTAATATCTCCTGTCCTGTACCCTGCGCTACGTCGACGAGAGCGTTGGCGGCGAACCGTTCGGCGAAGTCGGCGTCGCATGTCGACACCGTGTCGGCCAAAGCGTGCAAATTCATCTGGTCCAGTGAGCTTAGCCCAGACAAATGGGTGTCAGTTATTAGCTCGAGACAATGTGACTGGCGAATTATAAGACTTACCAGGCAATATCTCCTGCCCTGTACCCTGCGCTACGTCGACGCGAGCGTTGGCGGCGAACCGTTCGGCGAAGTCGGCGTCGCATGTCGACACCGTGTCGGCCAAAGCGTGCAAATTCATCTGGTCCATTGAGCTTAGCCCAGACAAATGGGTGTCAGTTATTAGCTCGAGACAATGTGACTCGCGAATTATAAGACTTACCAGGCAATATCTCCTGCCCTGTACCCTGCGCTACGTCGACGCGAGCGTTGGCGGCGAACCGTTCGGCGAAGTCGGCGTCGCATGTCGACACAGTGTCGGCCAAAGCGAGCAAATGCATCTGGTCTACTGAGCTTAACCCAGACAAATGGGTGTCAGTTATTAGACGCGAGACAATGTGACTCGCGAATTATAAAACTTACCAGGTAATATCTCCTGTCCTGTACCCTGCGCTACGTCGACGCGAGCGTTGGCGGCGAACCGTTCGGCGAAGTCGGCGTCGCATGTCGACACCGTGTCGGCCAAAGCGAGCAAATGCATCTGACCCAGTGAGCTCAAACCAGACAAATGTGACTGGCGAATTTTAAGGCTTACCAGGTAATATCTCCTGCCCTGTACCCTGCGCTACGTCAACGCGAGCGTTGGCGGCGAACCGTTCGGCGAAGTCGGCGTCGCATGTCGACACCGTGTCGGCCAAAGCGAGCAAATGCATCTGACCCAGTGAGCTCAAACCAGACAAATGTGACTGGCGAATTTTAAGGCTTACCAGGTAATATCTCCTGCCCTGTACCCTGCGCTACGTCGACGCGAGCGTTGGCGGCGAACCGTTCGGCGAAGTCGGCGTCGCATGTCGATACCGTGTCGGCCAAAGCGAGCAAATGCATCTGGTCCAACGAGCTCAATCCAGACAAATGTGACTCGCGAATTATAAAACTTACCAGGTAATATCTCCTGCCCTGTACCCTGCGCTACGTCGACGCGGGCGTTGGCGGCGAACCGTTCGGCGAAGTCGGCGTCGCATGTCGACACCGTGTCGGCCAAAGCGAGCAAATGCATCTGACCCAGTGAGCTCAACCCAGACAAATGTGACTCGCGAATTATAAGACTTACCAGGTAATATCTCCTGCCCTGTACCCTGCGCTACGTCGACGCGGGCGTTGGCGGCGAACCGTTCGGCGAAGTCGGCGTCGCATGTCGACACCGTGTCGGCCAAAGCGAGCAAATGCATCTGGTCCAGTGAGCTTAACCCAGACAAATGGGTGTCAGTTATTAGCCGCGAGACAATGTGACTCGCGAATTATAAGACTTACCAGGCAATATCTCCTGCCCTGTACCCTGCGCTACGTCGACGCGAGCGTTGGCGGCGAACCGTTCGGCAAAGTCGGCGTCGCATGTCGACACCGTGTCGGCCAAAGCGAGCAAATGCATCTGGTCCAGCGAGCTCAATCCGGGTAAGTGGGTGTGAGTTAGAAGTCGGGAGAGTATGCGGCCTGCGAATTATAACATAATTGTAGGAATAAAGTAGTGCTTTAGGGTATTTTGTGCAGTTAAGTAATAAGCCGTGATAAAGTTCGGCTTAAAACAGAAAAACGCTGTTCAGCCAAGATCAAGATCAAGTTACCTCTAAGATACTCGTATATTTGGTGCCTCGTATGTATGATGTTGTTTTTGCGATCTGTACATAGTACACACGTACACACAAGTCCTAGTCCTATGTTTTTTTTTTTATTTATTTACCAAAAATGTTAACACAAAGTAGGTTCTTAATTTTACTTGCCAAACTGCAGAAGCAGTATAAGATTGTAAGTGCTTGTTTTGCTAATCACATAAAAAAAGAAGAAACCACAGTCATCCATAGATTAGAATCAGTGATATTTTTATTATTCATCCTTAGTGTTCAATCAGTGAGTTGCTCTTGGGAAAAATCAAGGACACATTCAGACCGAGCTACGATAGATTTACAAATTTGTGCACAAGTCTACTAAGGCCCGATTGCAAGAAACTTTTATTCGAAGAACAACGCTTACTCTCGGATAGGATGTCAAAACTCCATAGTAATTTGACAGAAGTATCTGAAAGTAAGCGTTATTCTTCGAATTGAAGATTGGTGAAATCGAGCCTTAGCAGTTCAACATGATCAGATCAGGCATTGAGATTTTATCAGGCCTGTCTAACTAGCGCGTTCGGTTCGGACTGTCAGAGCTACCCCGGGGAGGCATAAGTAGGGCCTTACGGCGAGCGGTGACGCACGTCGCGCAATCACGAATGTTGTTCGTCAAATATCTACGCACTTATTCAACCGCTGTCAGAGAATTGGAAGAGATGGTTTTCTGTCCTTGTAGTAATATGTATTCTGTGATTTTATTCAAAGTGTTACCTTGCCGGGGTCCAAAATGCGACAGCGGTTGCCTTTCGGGCGGCATCGACGGCCGGCGGTCAACGCACTCCTCCTCATCTAATAACAGGGCGTCCAAATCTTCGTCTACTTCCATGGCTCCATCAAACAGATCACCGTAATCCTGAAATTAGTTTGACGTTAGGCAAAACTATATTTGAATGAGATTTTTTACTATTTTTCACGAAATATCAGACATTCTCATTCAAGGAGAGCAGAAGATTCCTGTTAATTTGTATTGGGTAAACTTGCTTATTATCCATTCGCAGATAACGTCCGCGTTTACATGATAGGGAAAAGGGTAATCCATATCGAATAATATTCAATTGGTGTTCCATTGATTTCTACAGCACAGTCACAGCGCAATCATCTTAGTATGTTATCCCCCTTATTATGAATAAGAAGGATAGAATTTAACCCTTTATAATTTTAAATGGGTATTGGCAACATATTTGCCGTCATATAAAAAACAAAATCAAATCAGTTTACAAATACGTAAGGTTTAAAGTTGAATGCTTCAACAGAGCTGTCAAATGGTCAAAGGGTTAAATGTACCAAAATGATGACCGTCTCCTAACTTAGCAAGCCGCTAAGTATTGTATGTCCCTTTCGCTCTTATATACACATTGATAAGACCAGAAGAGAAAATTAGTGCATTGCTAAGTTAGGAGACATTTATGAATAAGGGGGTAAGAAACTAGCAAAAGTCGAAAGACCTTCCAGAACACAAATTATATAAAATGATAGTCAAAAGTATATTTTGATAGAGTAAAAAAAATCATGCACCTATATTCTGTTAAGAAATGGCTTATCCTTCTGAAATTTTAGTTGACTACACATTTTATTTTCGTGGTAACTTCATTTATGAAAAACCTGGCAAAGCGCCCTTGGTTCTTGCGCTATTGCTGTAATATTGTTACCTTAGCTTCCTGAATGGTGGACGGGTGAT
The DNA here is from genome assembly GCA_025490895.1 of Thaumatotibia leucotreta. Lineage (NCBI taxonomy): Eukaryota > Metazoa > Arthropoda > Insecta > Lepidoptera > Tortricidae > Thaumatotibia > Thaumatotibia leucotreta. The sequence continues at coordinate 12,298 of JALPQI010020361.1, forward strand.
GTGCTGACTCCTTATCGGCGACGAGCAACGTCCATAGAGGGAGCGGCGGCACGGAAGTAATTTCCGCGTAATCCAACTGCACGTCTTCGGTTATCTGTTTTAAGTCGATTGTATTATTTCGTCGGTTGACAAGCAAAAGTCACTAAGTAACAAATGCCTACTTGAAATAAATGTCGTATCTCAGTTTTGACACAAGAGCGACATACGAGGTTGCTAAGAATAGTGACAGTTTTTATAGTGAGTTTTGCTTGTCAGCCGACGATTTATTGCTATACATTTTCGGTAAACGCCTACCCACACCTTTAAGCATTTGTTGTTTGGGTGAGAATTATTTTCGTTGTCTCCTTTTGTGCCCCTAAAAACGTGACGCAGTTGTGATTCTTATGTGAGATTATGTTTTGTTTTCAATTTCTCGTGTATGGATTAAAATCTAGCGTGATAAAGAAATACAACTGCACCGGATTTTTTTTATACAGCGTGTTTTTCTTCATATGCTATAACTTTAAGGGAAGCTTATTTAGGTCAAATATAATCAATTTCTCTAAGAAACTAGTGTTTTAACTCTTACCGTTACCGAGTTATTAAAAAAATAAGTTTAATCACTGAACATGTGTATTGCAACCTTTATTACATTCTAATGTTACTTATTTTGACATGTGCCGTCAGTCACCTGAGATTAACTTTTATTTTATTCTTAAGGTTCTCTCACACTTACCATTTCATTTATTATGTATGAAAACAAATAAAAATATTTTTTATCGAATTTTCCAAAAGCCGATATACCAGACAACTTCTATTAATGGTCCAAGTAACCTGTCTAATTTATGGCATATCGAAACGAACACCCTGTATACTGAGTTTAAACAGCAACGAACGATACAACGAAAAGAATTTGACCCGTTTGACAAAGCTTTTCTGATAATCGACAAAGTGGCAGATATTAAATCAAACTTTTAATAAAATTTGGAATTCGAATGGAAACTTGAAGAGTATGTTACAAATTGTAAGGCCAGCCATACACCTGTGAGCTCTTACGTAAGTTGTAGGGACGGAGTTATACTAAGGAATGAGATAGTGATATTCACCTCTCATTCCTTAGTATAGCTCCGTCCCTAAAACTTACGTAAGAACTTACAGGTGTACGAGCGCTCTAAGAAGAACAGAGCTAAGCAATTTAAATTATTACAGTTACAAAAAAATAAAACAGACAAAAATAATTTTATATACATAGTATAAAAAAATTACATTAGGTAGCCACAATATCGATTCGCAATAAAACATAAAAATGATATTGATGCTGTACAAAATGATAAATGTAGACAACACTGATGTATACAAAACAATGTAAGAGGGGATTGTAAAAGGGGAACACAATGCATTTTATGCTTTCAGCACCGTTCTTTGCCCATACAACATTTCACAAGTCTTACCAGAGTACTGAAGCAACAGTTGTAGCCTCGTCCGTATTCATAGTTTA
>JALPQI010020362.1:0-21557 GCA_025490895.1 Thaumatotibia leucotreta
ACTCGAGTTAGTATTCCGCGTGCATACAATGTTTTTCATCACACATGCCGAAAAAAAATAAGTTTTAAGACATAATATTATTAGATGACGTACTGATATTTGTATTACTCCCTAGGGAATTTCACTTTTCTATTACTCCCGCTATGCACGCAAGCAATGGCGTGCTTAGACAGCAAGTGTGATGAAAATATATTTACAGGACCTTAATGTCAAGGCATCAAAGTCACGTAAATATATTTTTGGCACCTAAATTGTAATTATATTTTTGACATCGGCTGTACATCCTGCAATTAAATTCAAGATGTATTTTGTCTTCTACCTGCATTGGGCCAGCCTAGGAACTCTTATATCAGAGATTATAGGCTAATTTCATAAACGTTCCCTAGATAAGATAAGATAAAGATTTATTTGCTAAGGATACACATGACATTTTACATTTTAGGTACAGATCGTAAGTACAGTTTCTAGATAAGTATGTATCCTGTCGGGTGACGACATGCAAATTTTTCATTAAAACTAGGTAACTAATTAGTTATACATGCATATAACACAGACAGTTATCATTCATAATTCATATTATTATTACAACTATATCATATTGTTCATATTATTATATATATAAAAAAAAAAAAAAAAAAATGTATACGTAAATTATTACATTATTAGTAGGTATATTTTAATTAATAATTATTAAACAAACAAAAGACAAAATAATATATAATAATAAATTTAAATTTGGTACACATTCATAAGTTTATGTCAATCTAAGCAAACTGGTAAGTATTGTTTGACCCTTTTAGTCTTATCTATAAGACCAGTCAGTTTCAGTCCTATCGGCTTGCTAAGTTAGGAGACGTTTATAAATAAGGGGTAAATTTTATTATTCAAATGTATGATTGATATTATGTTTCTCACCATGTGTTACATTATTAGTAGGTATATTTTAATTAATAATTATTAAACAAACAAAAGACAAAATAATATATAATAATAAATTTAAATTTGGTACACATTCATAAGTTTATGTCAATCTAAGTAAGCTGGTAAGTATTGTTTGACCCTTTTAGTCTTATCTATAAGACCAGTCAGTTTCAGTCCTATCGGCTTGCTAAGTTAGGAGACGTTTATAAATAAGGGGTAAATTTTATTATTCAAATGTATGATTGATATTATGTTTCTCACCATGTGTTACTGCGCGCGAGATGAATTACAAGAAATTATAAAAGTAAATAACCATGTCAGATGTAGCAAATCAAAACGCTATTTAAAAGTTACAATATGCCTTATAAAAATAGACCAACCAAACTTTAGAGCAAACGTTTTCAACCCTTCTAATTATATTTGATTGGGATCCAAACGATGTAGTTAACAGGGTATTTTTAGCAAAATAAACTTGGTTAGGCTTGTTAGGCCAACTTTGCAAAAAAATGAGGTTGTTATAATTTGTAAAAAACAAATAAATTCTCATTTCGGCATCCGTTTTCAAGCAAGTAACTAGGATAGGTAGTTAATTTAAAGATAGACTTTAATATTTTTATTCAAGAAAATAGGCAGTATATTCCTCTGTAAATTGCATTCAGATTTGAATTCGGAGTTTTCCTATGCAGTTTAAGAGGCAGTTGGGTCGCGTTGATCTTAGAACCGATAGCCGTTCGGGCAGATGGGTTCTTGAGTGGCGCTTACTGGAAAACGTAGTGCGGGTCAAAACGATAAACTATTAAACCTACTACTACTACTACCTTTTCAATACGCCACTACGTGTACTTTAGCTCGTTTGTGAGCGCGTGCTACGTCCGCTGCTGCAGGTTACCATCGCGAGTGCAGACTTCTGGCCGAAAGGCGTTGTGTTTCGGCGGTTCCGGGGCAACCTGCTTAACCCTACGCCGGTTCAGATGACTCAAGTGAGCCACGTTGTTGTGTCACATATCCAGAGACCGGAACCGTTATTTTGTCCATACAAAAGAACGGTTCTTTTTTCGTTCATTTTCGTTCTTCGGTATATAAATTCGAAGTTGATGGAGTAATGTAAAAATATGATATTATAAATTACATAAAAGATGGAGTAGTACATAAAGAGTATAAAACATTTTTAAATATTGGGCTATTTCGAGGTTTTTGTAAAATAACGGCCTCGGTCCCTGCCTATATCTACCTAATTTTAATCTCTATTTTTTTTTTCTTTAATATTATTTTTCTCAATTTTATAATATTTAGTTTTATGACGCATTGGTTGTTAGTTTTAATGTCACGTTTACTTATATTTTTTATAAATAAATAATAGATAGTGGAAGGTTTTAGTTGTTATCAGTGTTGTACCCGTGCGAAGCCAGGCGTGTTGCTAGTCAGAGATAAACAATGATTTTGAACAATTGTGTTGTCTGACAATTTAACAGTTGTCGCCCGCATATGTCGCCTGATTGACGCGCCGTGGGCTCAAATCTCTATACTTACCCAATCTCGTATCTGCAACACTCTTTTGATACAAAAATCACCCGTATTTTGAGTGTCAGAAGGGCAACATTTTCGTGAATTGATTGCTGAAAAACCGATGTTGAGCAGGTATAGTGACGAAATGAAAACATTACTCTGCGTTGAGATTGTATTGATTCCTGTTTCACGTTGTTTATCATGGGTGGTTCCTATTACAGCTTAATTATTGATCACGTTTCTACCATGGTGAATCAGTAATTAAAAGCGTAGCCTTATTTTCTGATTGAACCCTTGTTGGTTGGCGTATAATTGGCTACGTATAGACGATTTCCTTTATAAAATAATGTATATTACTATACATATAAGTAGAAAAGGGATAAAAAATTGGATGAACATCTACTATAAGGATAAAAAGTTTTGCACTGGATTTAGATAGTAAAAAGAGGCTTTCTATCTATTTAGTTCCATGGAAAATCGTGAAAGGGCGCAGATTTCTTTTTTGATTTGATAATCTACATTATCTACATCGTGACCGTGTAGTTAGTTTTCGATATTCGTGTTCAGGCACGGATCTTTGATTCACACAAAATTCGGAAACAAACATATCTTCACGAGATAAGGACCACGTGTGCATTATCTGTGTAAAATTTGGGCTTCATTTTCACCTTGGACGATGGCACCTAATAGTATTTCGATGCAAGTCCAAAAAAATTTTTTTTCGACGAGGGTCAAAGTTGGAGCCCGAGTGAAACGAGGGCAACAATCACCAGAGTTAAAAAGAAGTTTTTACACGTGTATCGAACGACTTTTTTCATAACAAGTGCCTTAAAAAGGGAAATTAACGCACGCGAAGCGTGCGCAAAGTTTACTTTACCGCTCTAGTTAGGAAAAGGTATTTTTTTGGTTGATGATCTAATTATTATTTATACTTTTTCCTAACTATGATAGTGATACTGATCATAAAAGGATCTCTTCAAAGTAAACCTTTCAATTTAAGCAGGCAATTTGAAAACTATCAAGTTCCAGGTAGCTACAATAATGCATAGCTCTGCAGAACTGCAAATCCAATTTCCATTCAGGGTGCAGGGAATCGAATTCAGACGGCGATTGCGGCCAGGTAGGACCGAGTTAAATCGGATTTTCACTTCGCCTACATTCTTCCTTTCGCGATAAATTATAAAATCTTACCTTAGATAGACTTGTCCCTCCATTCCCAATAATTGGCCTTATTTTATCCAATTTAACTTTTGATGAAGGTTCAATGACCGGGACTGTTTCATTGTAAGAATTTGAGTAGGAATTTCAACTATCGTAAAACCACCTAAGTAACTCTACGAACAAATAAAACATGGAAGCCGCACGCCACACTACATTGCCTTTCGAAAACGGTCCTGAATTTTGGTTGACAAATGTCATCCCCTCTTCAATGCATCACGGTAATGAATTTCAATATCAACCCATAAAATTTTAAATCACCATTTAAAAATTGTTTTTATTGGTCCATCAAAGTTTTCATTCAGTATTTTCTTTAAGCATTTGTCAAAGATGTTGCGCGACATATACCTATGCGCGGTATTAAGAAAAGGGCTATGTCCTGCCCATCTTGCCACAATTGAACAATTGTTTTTGTTAAACGGGGTGGTGCCAAATGTATTCTTACTACCGTTACTAGTGGGGGTTATACATTTTAACAGCATAGTCATCAATATCAATAAACATTTTCAAGCACGACATTCCCACACTCTCTTCAAAAATTTACTTCGGACTTTCTTAATTTTCATCTTAGCGTAATTATACATTTTAAACTGTAGAGTAAATCAGAGAATAATAATATTTTATGAAGTCAAACGCTGTATATGCGACTGCGTGTGTGAATGTGGACTACATTACAATAATATACCGTACATACTAAGTGCACCACCGCTTATCGAAGTCAGCAGCCGCCACTGGCCGTCACCACACGGCATTAATTCGTACAAGTGAAAAGGTCGAAATAAATAATGTGTTATGTTCATTTCTTTACTAATTAGCATACCTGGGATAACTCGGGGCATTTATACGAAAGTGATGTAGCAAAATATTTTATCGACTAAAAATATATCGATGTTATTACTGTGAATGACAACATCAAAATGTTATTCGGCATAAAAAAAATATTAGGTACTTACTCTTCAATTAAAATAAAAAATAAATTTTAACGGGTAGTTACGCGTTTATTTTAAAATATTTTTCAAAATATATACCTACAATTAATATTAAAATATCAATATTCAAATTGTCATTTTGATTAAAATGACATCTGCATACTTTTACTATCTGAAGAGGCCCGATATCAGATATGACATCGAACCTCTATACTGTAATCGAGAATGTTCAATAAGCACATCTTTTACTATACTTATATCGACATCTTTTTAATCGATATCAAATCCCTATAACTTGCCCCCAGTTATCCCAGGTATGCTAATTAGGTACGTCATCTGTTTGAGGCACTAAGCGTATCTAATAATTTGCCTATAAAATATTACAACGCATCATAAGATTTGAAGAAGAAACACCTATATATATTATGCAACGCTTCCTTTGCCCTAGGGTTGTAGTCCACGGAAACGGGACTCTTTAATAAGCTTCAAAGAACTTTTTCTTTTAAAAGGCCGTTCGTTAAAATATATCCGACTTTCTTTGTGGGAAGAAAAGGGAATCCTAAAAAAAGTCTTGCCCATTCACAACGGTTGGTTTACTCCCTCGAGCTAAAAAGTTACTGTACACGTCCAGAGGAATCAGACACGGGAAAATGGCTAAATTAAATTTCCACTTTTTTAACAGATCCTTTCGTTCTATGTTTATGTTTAATTAATGATCAGCAATTTTAAGCGTCTTAAGGAAAGTTATTTTTTTGCTAATACTCTTAACTTTTAAAAATGCTTTAGCTTTTTAAAGAAAAAAATATCGTCTAAGATAAAAATCTGTTATTGGGCTGTTTTCGAATATTCAAATTATTGCTAAAGTTTTCCTCCAACAAACTGTTAACTATACAGTGTGTTACCATGTCCCGAGCTTTTACGAAAATTGGAAATAATAACCATTACTAGCAATCGCTTTCAAATATCAACTTTTGACAAATATTTAAATTGATCACACGATTAAATGTATTTATTTACTGTTAACCATTAACCACCTACGTGCGGTCTCACAGACACTGGATTATTCAAAATTGACAATAACTGAACGCAAGTACATCGCTCACACCTCTGTGACCTTGTACCTTTGCCCGGTGCCTCCGCAGTGCCGGCCATGCTGTCGACTCGTTCAGACGTGGACTCATTTGGATTTGGTGAGTAATAAACTAGCATCGGCGGTCTGTGAGACCGCATGTAGGTGGTTACGATACATTTTGTAAGTGTCTCAGTGACCGCACGTAGGTGGTTGTGTTATTTAAATTTAATAATAATTGTTACTATAGTTTGACACAGTTTTGAAAAAAGATTCAAATTTATAAAGAAACTGGCCGAAAAATTAGGGAGACCCTATTTAGAGCGTCGTGCAAATAATCAGCGTCTAGAAAATTGCTTTGAATTTGAATGTTCCAACAAATTGTGTGTCGATGGCGTACAAGAATGGTTATTTTAAAAGCATGTAATTTTACAAAAATAACTTATTTGTAACCAAATTAGATAGTTTAATAACATTTATGATTGCTCAATTTTATTTTTTTAAATGAAAAGCTTTGTATAATGTTTTATATTTTTGTGATCTCATATCCTGAAGGATGCTTAGTTTTGTAATCGAAAATACAACAAGTTAATAAATATGTTAAGTTTGAAATACAAAATGTTGATTATTTTTGTATTCTTGATGGTTAATAAATGAACATATTGTGAAAACACAAATCAAATTATTTATTAACTAAATATTTTGATTTGTACTTTTAATTTTTCTCCAGTAGTCACACTACTTAATACTATATAAATTATAAATATTAGATGTCATATACCAAAGCCCGTGGGTTCAAGTACTGCAGGCACAGAGGCGGTAGCAAGCGAGCGACGGACCAGATCGTTGATGGTACCGTGGCGATACAGGCGGCCTGCGCTTCTAACACAAGAAAGGCCATGTCGACCCAGCTGATCGACATTCTTACCGCAGGCGCACGTATGGGCGACACACATTTTGGACCCAAGCCTCAAACATACTGCTATCCTCAAGGTACTTGGGTCCAAAACGGTGCCGATCTGTCTCGATGGGAGGGCTCTTAGCCAATGGCCCGATTCTGGGGCAGAGACCGCATGGAGACGGGCACGCTCTGAGTCGTCCGGACTTTCCTCGAGAAGCTCGGTATGAACGATTTTTAGGCGAGGGGAGTCCCAGTCCCGCTGTATGTGACGATGGACTGGAATGTCCGCACCTGGACAAGACTCACACCACGCGTCTCTAGCCTCCTTCAGGTTCGCTATCTCATCGTCAGGTATCTGGGGAAGGTTTAAGATAATACCCACGAGAGACAGCGAACCGTATACAGAGGCCAGGAAAGCAGGCAGAGCTGAACTAGCCGAGGTGCGAACACCCAGTCCACCAAGCCTAATAGGAAGAACCGCTTGAGTCCACGCCCTAGTATCAAAATGGATGTTAAGAATTTTAGAAAGAGTTACCTGAAGAGAGGAGTCTATGGAAGCCAGGATTGATGGAAATTTCCAGATTGGACAACTGCGAAGTAGGTACATGAATTTAGGAGTAAAAAGACAAAACCGGATAATAAAAAGGGCCATATGGGGATTTATTTGAAAAAGAAGGTCTGAAGTGCTATTAAATAAGTTTAATTTGCAGGTAATAACGGGAGTAATTGACTCATCAAAAATTGGTGAACCTAAAAGGGTGAGAGACGATTTGGAATGGACGGAAATGTTTGGCAAAATAATATTAAAATTTGTTAAAATGTCTATTTTTGTGTTAGGTGGAACGTGATCCGGTATAAATATTTCACATTTAGTAAAATTTAAAGAAAGACCAATTTTGGAAAATTTATCAATGACAGATTGTAAATCATGTAGGACGGTTAATGCGAGAGACGATGGCAAGCGACCCGACGGGGCCACTTTGGTTCCGTGGAGACTGGGAAGGGTTCTGGTGTGGGACGCAACGTGCGTGGATACTTTCGCACAGTCCCACATCCAAGTAACCCGAACACAGGCCGGCGCTGCCGCGGACCAGGCCCAGGTACTCAAGCGCCGTAAATACTCGTCTTTAGTCAAGGACTACGAGTTTGCGGCGCTCGCAGTGGAGACGCTGGGCCCGTGGTCTGCGGACATGAAGGCTTTCGTAAGGGCCCTGTCGACGCGGCTCATCGAGAGCACGGGAGAGAAACGTGCTGGCGCGTATTTCTCTCAACGTATCGCCTTGGCGATACAGAGAGGGAATGCCGCCAGCATAATGGGTTCCATGCCGCAGGCGGACTTATTGGAGGGGGTTTTCTTTTTATAGGTATTTGTATATATATGTGTATTTTGATAGTTTTAATTAGTTTTATTTAGTTTTAGTTTATTTATAATTTCATTCTTTAGCCCCGGCTATACTCTTTGTATTAATTATTTAAAGAATATTAATCCTTACTTATCTTATTATTAAATAATTATTTCAAAATGCCTTAGAATATGTAACTACGATAAGAAACTAACAGATTTAATCTCATTATATTATGAATTGGGTATATTGAACAAAAAAAAAAAAAAAATATATATATATATATATATATATATATACCAAAGAAAAACGACCAAAATCACCTATGTCCGAGGTGGGGATCGAACCCACGTCGTGATCGTGACATCTAATATTTATAATTTATATAGTATTAAGTAGTGTGACTACTGGAGAAAAATTAAATGTACAAATCAAAATATTTAGTTAATAAATAATTTGATTTGTGTTTTCACAATATGTTCAATAGATGGCAGCACCATCTCTCTCTAGCTATTCTAGAAAACTGTAAAGTATTCTAATAGGAGGTGCAGGCATGTAGTTAGTGCTTGCCCTTAGAGAATGGTCAAAGGCGCCTAGCCTTGTAAGGGATTGCATTTACCCGAGAAATTTGACCGGTGGTTGCTAAGACCGAGTGGCCGAGGGGTACAGGCATCAGCCGCGAAAGCTGAGTACGTGGGTTCGATCCCCACCTCGGACATAGGTGATCTTGGTCGTTTTTCTTTGGTATATGACATCTAATATTTATAGGTTAATAAATGCTTGAAACAATTTAAAGTGTATTTAATATATTTAAACCCCCTTCAGTCACGCCAAAGTAAATAAATCAGGTCCCATAAGAAGAAGCGGTCTCCATGACCGCAGGTACATAGGTGGTTGTGTGATACAAACAGGACGTAGGTAGTCAAGGGTTAATTACTGCTTAGTTGTCAAACGTTGCGAGTGATTGCAATCTGTCATTGTCAAGTGCAAATTAACGATTCATTTTGAAGTAAGTACATTGCTTCTCAATTATTTTTTCTTAGAAATTAGAATTTTGAATCAAATAATGCTCACGGTTTGGCTAAAAATCTGCATCGCATTCCTCGGTTTCAATAAAAGCCAGTATCAGGTAACACGCAGTTGAAGATAAATGCTGTCATCATGTAGGTATGGATACATCATTATTAACTTTGATTGTACTTAGGCTGATTATTTTCATTAAAACCCTTATTTAGATTTTAAATTTTAGAAGTCGTAATATGATATGATGTATACAACAAAATATAAGGGTGCGGCTCCACTGACGCTGAGCGGAGCGGAGCTTTGCAAAATTGACAATTACATTCTTCAAATTCGAATTAATTCGAAACACTGTGATGCGGCCTCATTGGTCGAGCTCCCACAGCTCCGCGTCAGTGGAGCTGCACCCTTAGACGTCTATTTTATCAAAGTATTTTAATTATAAAAGACTCTAATGCCATGAAAATAAAGGCTTGCTCAGATATTTATGACCACCCTGACCCCTCCGATATATCTGAGTGACTACTACATAACGATGTAAACATTTACCAATTAGCGATTTCGGCTCTTAGAAATGTGATCTGCTTTCATTAATATAGGCGAGTACTTACGTCTCATTAAGTGGATAACATTATCTATTACGAATTCGAGTATCTCTACTCCACTTTGATTAAATAAGAAAGTAATATGTATTACAGATAATAGTGATACTCGTTAATCATATTATTTTGATTTCGTTAGTAATACGAGTCAAACATTCAAATTAAAGTAGTCCAGTATGCTTAGACAAGTTGCCAATCGCTAACGCTAAATCTTCAATCGTAAACGAAAGGCAGCTAACTGTCTTTGTCGCACTAATGTGAAAAAGTGAGAGACGGGGAAAACTACGATGTGCTACTAAGCGTTAGCGATTGGCAACTTGGCTAAGCATCCAGGGCCCTATTTCACCATGGCGACAAGTGCGACAATTGTAGAAAATGCTGTTTGTCTTATATCAGCGTCCATAGCCATAGGCTATGGTTACCGCTTACCATCAGACGGGCCGTGTGTTTATTTGAATATAAAATTAATTAAAAGAAAGAAAGGTAATAAATATTCAGAGCGCTTAAAATACAAACTAAAACATAAAATTTAAATATTTTTTAATCGTCGCTGAAAAGGTTTTCACTCAGCTTTATGTCAATTGCGAAAACTTGGTAGCTTTTAACAGTTGTTAGCACTACGTTTTAGCGGAGTAAAATTACAATTGTCTCACGAAACACGACTATTTTACCGATATTCCGACAGAGGCCGGACCTCATGTCAAGAATTAACGACAATTCTTGTAAGCCTTGTGACAATTGTAACGACCATCGGAAAACAAAACGAAGTTTATTAACCCTTAACCACCTACGTGCGGTCTCACAGACACTGGATTATACAAAATTGACAATAACTGAACGCAAGTACATCGCTCACGCCTCTGTGACCTTGTACCTTTGCCCAGTCCCTCCGCAGTGCCGGGCATGCTGTCGATTCGTTCAGACGTGCAATCATTTGGATTTGGTGAGTAATAAACTATCATCGGCGGTCTGTGAGACCGCATGTAGGTGGTTACGATACATTTTGTAAGTGTCTCAGGGACCGCACTTAGGAGGTTGTGTTATTTAAATTTCATAATAATTGTTACTATAGTTTGACAAAGTTTTGAAAAATGTTCAATTTTATGAAAAAACTGCCTGAAAAATTAGTGAGACCTATTAAGAGCGTGGGGCAAATAATCAACGTCTTCCGCGGGACTAGAAAATTGCTTTGAATTTGAATGTTCGAACAAATTGTGTGTCGACGGCAGACAAGAATGGTTATTTTAAAAGCATGTAGTTTTACAAAAATATCTTATTTGTAACCAAATTTGATAGTTTAATACCAATTTTGATTGCTCAATTTTATTTTTTTATAATGAAAAGATTTATATAAATGTTCTTTAATTTTGTAATCTCATATCCTGAAGGACACTTAGTTTTGTAATCGAAAATACAACAAGTTAATAAATATGTTAAGTTTGAAATAGAAAATGTTGATTATTTTTATATTCTTGTTGGTTAATAAATGCCTGAAACAATTTAAAGTGTATTTCATATATTTAAACCCCCTTCAGTCACGCCAAACTAAATAAATCAGGTCCCATAAGAAGAAGCGGTCTCCATGACCGCACGTAGGTGGTTGTGTGATACAAACAGGACGTAGGTAGTCAAGGGTTAACGATGTAAAAACACTGTTTTTTAATTACACCATGTTGGTAGCCAACAAGCACATGGACTATCTATTAGTAAGCGTGAACTGTAGCCTACAATGGCCTGTGTTGTCAGTAAAACATGATATTTTACTATTTTCGCACCGCACCTGTTATAATGATGAAATAGGGTCCTGGTTTACGGAACCTGTTAAACTATGTGCCGTACAGGCACAAAATAGTATAGGCAATAGTGGGTATAGACAGGTAGTTACAAAATTAGGTGGTGATTCGTAAGGGCCCAGTCAATATCGTATTCGTATTATTTTTTATTAAGGGCTGGTAAGAAAACTATTGTCGTATTTTTTCTGATCAGATTGTTATACGAAATTTAATGAGAACAAGCCACCACAAGTTTGGTTACAGCCTGCATACGTACGAATTATAATTTTCTCTGTTTAATATTGAATACCGTAGACATTATCTATATAGGTACCTACATATAATAAAGCTGAAGAGGGTCGAAAGTCTGTACATGGGAGATATTTACAACAATATGATTGAGGAGGTCTTATGAAATAAATTTATTTTATTATTTATTAAATAATGAAGATTTGTGTAAAGCGTCACATTTAGAATACGTAGATAAATACTTTGAAAGCGGAGAAAACCTTGAAAACCAAAGTCTTCAACTTGACACTTTATAAATACCACGTCAGTGGCAAACAAGCATACGGCCCACCTGATGGAAAGCGGTCACAGTAGCCTATACAGTATGTTAACATGATGCAGGCTTTTATTTGAACCGAGGATTGAGATGCAGATTCTTAGCCAAACCATGTGCATTATTTGTTTACAAATCCTAATTTTAAAAGTAATTAACTTTCTAAGAAAAGTTAATTGAGAAGCAATGTACAGTCTTAGAATTATAACGGTTTTAGGTATTGCATCGGTAGATAGTGTAGACGTGCCCTTATTACCTAGTGACGTAGTGAGTGTTGTGTGCAACCCGCTTTTCGACAAAAGTGACAATGAGGGTAGTTTTCCTCCTTCGCCGCCCCCGCCAGCGCTGCCCGCGGCCAGCACCCGCTCTAGCAGAGCGCAAGCCCGCAGTACACGTCGGGCTTTGGTCGCGGATACTCCATGAATATTCAATGTACAGTCGACAAAAAAGTCTCCTTTACAGCTCACAAGTAAATAATAAATAATAAATAAATATCTTGGGACATCTTACACAAATCAACCTAGTCCCACGGTAAGCTCAATTAAGGCTTGTGTTGTGGGTACCAGGCGACGATATATATAATAGATAGATACGTATAGATACTTAGATACATACACAGCCATGACCAAGGAACAAACATTTGTGATAAATAAATACACAAAGAATGCCCTCGCCGGGATTCGAACCCGGAACCTCCAGCTTCGTAGGCAGGGTCACTACCAACTAGGCTACAGAGGCTGACAACATGACGTGCCGCGACAGCATGAGTCTACTGTTAGTAGACCTTCGGAAAAACCTCGGAAACTATATGAGGCCACGAATAATCTGTTATTATTTCCACTACCACCCACCAACTCGTACTATCTCTGTGCATACAAATGGGGAGAAATTCCGAGAAACGCATCATAACTTGAAACCTTATTTGCCAAAATACGAGCAAATTCAATCCGTACTTGAAAACGCCAGTATACGTTTACAGACGAAATATTTTCGGGGGTCTTTTTACGAGTGAAGAAGTAGATAGATAAAAGTAAAACGCCGGGCGGGCTGAAAGGGTTTAATCAAAGCGGGGCAGCCCCTACGACCGCCGTGTTGTAAATAGTCCATACAAGCCACTTCAGCCAAGATTTTTAGCTACAGTTCTCGTCTCAACAGTGTTACTAGATGTGTCCTCCTGCAGTCGACGAAGAGATGCCTTCAATTGTCACCTTAGTTTAAGACCCGGTTTTGCTAGTCTTTTAAGTCGCGAGTCGAATCCTTCTTTTAGGCTTACTGAGTTCTGCATATAAAGTTCAAGTCCTAATATGAAGACTCAATTTTTTTATGTTGGTACAAAAATTATGAAATGATGAAATAACGTATATTAAAAAATGTTCAAGATTCAAAATAAGCAATATAAGCATATAAAATACAAATGAGAAGCTTATTTTTGTTCAATCTTTCTTTGAATTCAATATAGGTAATAAAACTCCTAGTTGGTTTTTATTACAATGTTGTATGTATTGTTTTTTTTTATTTGAACTAAATTATATTATTTTACAATGTTACAGAGACTCGAGTCCTTCAAGAAGACTTGCTAAATTTATATTTTGAAATTAAAGATTTTTCTGTAATATAGCTGGAGGTTCCGGATTCAAATCCCGGCGAGGGCATTATTTGTGTATCACAAGTATTTGTTCCTTGGTCATGGCTGTCTATGTATCTATACAGCTACATGTACCTATAAGTATCTTTATGTAGGAATATCTAAATATAACATATAATATCGCTTAGTACCCACATAACAAGCCTTAATTGAGCTTACCGTGGGACTAAGTCGATTTGTGTAAGATGTCCCAAGATATTTATTTATTAATTACCTAACTCAAGCTATGACAGTAGTCCTTAAAACTGAGTTGAGTCTTGGAATGAAGGACTCAAACGAATCAAGTTTTTACCGACACTAGGATTTGCAGAATTACAACATTTTCACAATGCATATGCATATGAATATTAATAAATATTATCTGAAAGTCAGCATTTGAAAGTTATTCAAAAATAAAGGAAAATAACGAGGAAGAGATTTGTAGTCAATGTAGTAATAAAAATAAAAGCGGAATTTACTGATTCCACTACGGATCTTCATTATGATTAAACGAATTTCGCTCGATACAAATAACTCCTAACTTTATGGGACTTTACTTCCGTGGGACTAGGTCAATTTGTGTAAGATGTCCTAAGATATTTATTTATTTATATATATTCACGAAAATTAATAAAAATATCACAATGAATGTATAATACGATTTGTATTCCGACATAATATATATATTTATTTAATTTCAAAATCAGTGTAATATTTTACTCATCCGTGTTACGTACGCGTTACTCTCGAGCATATTCACATAAGTTTTCCTTTCTCTATCCTGGTGTGTGAAAGTTTATTTTTAAATCAAGTTGCACCCAGAGTGCGTAGCCAAAATCGCTAACGCACTAGTTTTCTCTCTCTGAGACTCTTATTTTACTAGTGCGACAAAGACAGTTGCGTTTCGATTGGTAACTATCTTATTACTTAGCTACCAACCTGTAATATATGGGTTAGCTATCGTAGATTCAGGGTTAAGATTATGCGGGCGACAACTAACCTAAATCTATTGTTTCTGCCAGTTCACGGTTCACTGACGGCCACAGTCAATGAGCAGAATTTCATTATCAAACTACAATGGTAGTCGGAAGTAAATGCAATAAATTCACGGCCAGTGGCTGAAAATGGAATGGTCTCGTTTAAATAGGAGTAATCTATTACACACAGATTAGTTTATTATTAGGTAAGTATAAGCTAGTTCATCAATAGCACATATTACATCAGAGGCCGGGAAAATGAGGATTTCCAGCCAAGTTGGTATATACCGGATTGGTAACGAGGCCGGGAATCCTTTTTCACGCCGAGGCATGTATAGTGCTTTTCTCAAACATACAAAGAAAAACAAAAAAAAAGCAAAAATTACAATATTTGTCTAGGGCTAAAAAGTGTTAAGAAACTCCATTTCCATCCCAGTGAGCTACTGCGCCCGAAAAGCGATACTTCCGAGTCTATTTTAAGGAACGTAAAGACAATATTTAATAGCATGTTTGAGAAAAAGCACATTTTTGAATTTATTTTTTAGGACTATCAATAATATTTTATGTCGGAGTTAAACAATCACACGGCTCGTCTGATGGTAAGCGACGGTAGTTTTTACCAATTACCTGTCACTATGGTGAAAATACGGACATAAATTAATTTACTTCGTCATTCTGTTCTTTAATAAAACACGTTCCAGGTAAAACCAGGGCTAATGCCACTGCTAGTTGATTTTTGTTCCGCAACCGAGTCTTCTTTCATACAAGCACTCCATTTAAAAACACAATAAAGGGTATTAAGACGCGAGAGAACTCGATTAAGGGGGACATGTGCTTCCATTTTCTGGTGCTTCGCGAATGTTTATTTAACGGCAGTCTTTTCGTGGTATGGGATTTTTTGATTATTAAATTATTTTGAATAGCAGTGAAACAAGTTAAAGTACTGGATGAATATTTTTTATGAATGCGAACTTTTTACCTACTTTTAGCTGTAAAATGACGTATGTCCACATTCCACACCATGAATTAATTAGTTAATCAATTGGATACCTACACATTTTCAGTCTATCATAAGTTATGGAGGATTCCGCAACAATTTTGCAGGGCTTTGTCTACTATATAATTTAACTATTCTTTAATTTAATTTGCTATTCTTTAATTTAAATATTGCTTAATAGGTAATTTAATAAATACTTCTAACTTTCTTTACGATTCGACGAATGTGTAGATGCTTACGATGAAATGGACCATGTACTTATTTGCCATATATTAGGCCTACGTGCTAGCCGACTCCTATTCGAATACTTTTCGTCATTCTGGTATAGCGTGAGAGATATGGTGCTGCCATCTACATGTTTTGTGGAACAACTCATATTGTTTCATCAAATATTTTTGGGTTGTATTTTTAAAAAGTAACACTACTATGATGGCATTTGTACACATAAATATGTATATGTACGAATGACGATCTACTAGAAATGATCTCTCTCTAACCGACGAACTTGTTAACATTACCGTATCCAGAAATAGAAATTCACAGTACATCAAAAGGATATTTTACTGGCTTCTTGTGAATGAGACACGTTTATGTTTTTGCATAGCTACTCGTAAACTACTCTTAACTTGTAGGTAGTTTGCAAACTTAAGCAATATTGACAGAAATAATAGTCGGTTGACAACCAAAACTCATTAAGTTTTTTTTTATGTTGATTAAAACTCGTATGTCACTTTTGATACAACACTGACATACGACGTTGCTAAAGGTGGGTTTACACCAAACGAGCGAATGCTCATTCTATCCCCACTTTACGAAATTCGTTTTGTGTAACGAAACAACCTTAAAGTAAACCCACCTTAAGAGTAGTGACAGTTTTATAGTGAGGTTTTGTTGTCAGCTGACGAGATATATTATTTTGTATGACTTACAATATTTTAATAAGAATATTTGATTTATGAAGATGCGTACTACTACAAACCTAAGTCGTGCGTTTTTTCATTACTTTTGTGATCATAATCGTTTCTCAGTCTACTTGTGAAGGCATCTCCTATTAATTATGCGTATGTACACATGATGAGGTATGTATTATTAAAAATATACCATATATGCAAAACTGACTGTCATCATTAACTACGACCAAAAAAATAAAAATTTCCTGTTTAAAATAGTCTCAAAATTGTATTGGCAACGTTCACCCCCAAATCATAATTTGTCAAAAATGTTGCACTGATAATAATGTGCGATGTTAAGAAAAGCGCTGTAACCCACCACGGCTTAATTTCACAGTCGTTTTGGGGGGCATTTTAAACTCACGTTACATGTCCATGTTTTTATATGGTCTTTGGTCACTAAGAACCAGATAGGAACTTTTATACGTAATTTGAAGTAGGTATTTGTTACTTAATAAGTGTTGGTTGTCAACCCACGATTTGTCATTTTTATACTGTAACAATATTTACCTAGATTTTTATTACCATTGGTTACAAGTTCCATGCTGAATTTAACTCCTATCATGAGGGAATAGTATGGAATTGCTCCGTCATTGGCAATAAACGCTAGTGCCAAGACTACACGTTACAGAGACGTAAATATCGCTCAGGATTCCGTTTATTCCATTGTAACTTCAAGCTCTAAAGCGTTTATTAAAAGTTATCGCAGAAGGCAGACTAGCTCTCAGTCGTAACCCTTTGCTATAGTGTAATAGGCGTGCAGCTACAGATTAACTAATAAGCAGATACTATACAAAGTACTGTAGAGGTTATACACGGTGCTCGCGAGCATTGCGAAAGATTTTAGCTATGCATTCTAGACATCAAAACAAACAAAAAATATTATGATACCTAATGTCAAAAACCACAAAAAAATTTTTTAGTAACAGGTTTTTTCGTCAAGTCTATTCTTATTTTTTGATTGTCAGGCAAAAGGTGTGGTAATATTAGAACACATTGTGGTAGCATAGTAATGAAAAAGAAGTTTTATGACGAGTTACGTCGAAAAACTTATCTCGAAAAAAGGTTAATTATCTCTGGAACCAAGCCGAATCCAGGAAATTTTATATAACATTAAATACTCTAAATGTGCTCAGGAATTCAGCATTAAAATCTTTCGGAATGCTCACGAGCACCGTGTATAAAATCCTCTACATTACTGGGTAAGGCTGAAAGGCATTCGGATGAATTTTATATTTAAATTAATGACAAAGTCACCCACGAGATTTTGGCCTCCGGGTCACGCTCGCGCATCGTGTAATCATAAAATGAACGGTTTCTTCTCCAAAGTCTGTCCCTCTGAGGTACAGTAGTGGAAATGAAAACTCAGGGATTGTATGGGAGTATAATAATCATTTGACACCTAGGCACAGTCATATCTAGTTACATAATTGTCGGGGATAGTGCAATACCGCGTTACTAACAAATTCAATTAGAGTCAATTTGAGTGTCAATTGTTTGATATTTCAACTTTGTATGTGATATGCTTTGGTAGTTACGCGGTATTGTACTATCCCCGACGATATCGTAGGTAAGTTTTTCTTGTTAGTATTTTTACTCAAAATTGAAATTATAACATTATGCGTAAAAAAAAATATTAAACAAATATTAAATTTGTTTTTATTGCTTAAGTGCCGTGTGGTGACGGCAGTAAGAATACATTTGTCACCACCCCAACTCTTCCCGTGGGTTTCGCAGGAGTCGACTAAGGGATTCGAAGTGTCACTGACCATTTATTTATTGAAAATTGATGATGGGCAGCAGCATTATCATTAGTGGACTGGACACACTAATGCGATCGACAACCCGCTTGACCAGCATGGCGATTATGGGCATTTACCTCCTAATGCGTCCGTACGCTTAGGTAATAGGAGATGCCTTTGTCCAGCAGTGGACTGATGAGGAAATAAATAAATTTATGAGGTGAAGGCAGGCAGATCGCCTGAAAGCAAGCATTTACCGTCGCCCAGTCGTTAATCGGTTACAGATGTAGTGAGAAATGACTTGCCTTCGGAAGCGTTCGTCAACGTCATGCTGTTTCAGTCTATCTAACTGAGACTGACAGTAATAGCTGTCATGCTACTTCAGTCAGACTCGGTGACACTGCCTGAAACAGCATGTGTTTACGAACGTTTCCGAAGGCAAGTAATTTCTCACTACACCTGTATATGTATTTGACATATCTGATTCACTATAGCGTTATTTAATCCGTGTTGCAGCCAGATATTGGATTCCGGCCCACCCTCGACTTCGTTACACTGGATCTCCCAAAGGGCTTCCACTTGTACAAATCTTGCCACATTTTGCAGACGTGAGAATTCCTTACCCATTCGTTGAATCGTTTTGACACGAAGACGTTTTTATGTTCACTCGCAGGAAAATGTTTTTGACGGGAAACGAAAAGATGGCGTCTAAATAGCTATAAAATTGTAGATAGCTGAAATGCCGGCATCATGGCGTCTCGAGTGAAGGGAGTTTAGCAACGGTTGAGGGACTTTGCTTGTTACTTCTATGGCGGGAATTTCGAAAGCATCAATCAAGAATGACATGACTGTGTTCTGATGGCTACAAAGATTTTGTAAACTTATGTCAGATGCCAATCACCTAATAAATTGTTTTCCATAAATTAGGATATTGCCCTTGTTCAAAAACTGAATTTCTAAACAACGTTTGCACTTAGGTGATGAGAAAAAAACAGTAGGTACTCCCTGTGCATATTTGCGTAATCCTTCGCCATGGTATTGTCATAATCCACTTCAATATTTAAAAATTCATTGAAGTTTATTTAATTAATTACATTATTATACATGCGGTAGATAATAAGTATGTATTACAAGACAGTATCAAATTATGCAACCAACAGTCAACTTTATTTTTTTGAGGTATAACTCAATAATATTATATGTAGGTAATATATATTTTTTAAACATTTGCTCGTAACATATTAAGTATTATTGAGTCGCTTTTAGGCTCCTAATCCAAGATCAATTTTCAAGGTCAATTTTCTCGGGTACCTACGAGTATATGCAATTTCTTACAAGGCTAGGCACCTTAGACCATACATTTTTATAACTATCGAGTCTTAAAAGTAATAATCAATGGGTTTAAATGCAAAAAAAATCCATAAAAACACCGATTAAAATATTTATTTTTATACACCTCCATTTATCATTGTCCAAAAATAAATCATTTTCATTACAGAAACGATACCATCTGTTTACCGATGTGATTGAGTTTTTGATCGCCCAAGTTGTGTTTGACAGCATGAAGCGAGGTATCTCCCGATAGCAAAATTTCCTTTGTGGTTGGCGTGCTTTTGACTCATAATGGGAAATGTAAATGGACGAAAATTGGACCTTAAATGGGTACATTTGGCTATCGGGATATCAATAAGGATACTTCTCGATGTATAATCAATTTGACCTAGATTTTAACATTTAATATAATAATTAAGCAGCATATATTTTAAATTTTTATAACTATTTCTTTAATTGAACAATTTTTCAAATTGAACAACGTTATTGATTCATTGACGCCCCCTTCAGCATGCGTAGCCTAGTTGATAGTGACCCTGCCTAGTGCCTACGAAGCTGGAGGTTCCGGATTCAAATCCCGGCGAGGGAATTATTTGCGTATTTTATTTATTTATCACAAATACATATTTGTTCCTTGTTCCGTGGATGTCTATGTATTTGGGTGAATGAACTTTTTTCAGTCTGTTATTGCCATGGTTAGGGTCGCCTCAGTCACGCTGGTTTTCTGCAAAATTATGCTACTTACTTCATTTATGAAAACACGCATGAAGGCTATTGGATGTTTGTTGATGGCCCATCAAGGAAAGGGTTTATTAACACCAGAAAAATGCATGTTTGTATAGTTTAAGTAGCATTGGTAATTATGCATAAAACCAGCGTGACTCAGGCGACCGTAACCATGGTAATAACAGACAGAAAAAAGTTGAATCACCCATTTGACATGAGACAGCCAACACAGTATCTTTATGGATCTGTCTATTATAACACATCATCACTTTGTACCTACATCACAAGCCTCAATTGAGATTACCGTAGGACTAAGTCGACTTGTGTATGATGTCCAAACGTAGGTAGGTTATACTTTATTTATTACTAAATAAGTACTTATTAACTTCTAGGTAGTGATCATAATCATCATGGGATTATTATGATAAATCGATCATTTCGTTCACCATAAAATAAATTGAAAAATACATAGTTAGTTACTAACAATTTTAACTCAATAACTATGCTTGTGATTACGTTCCAGCACCATAGTCGCCGGTCTTTTTTCAATAAGTAGGTAAATACATAAAATAAATAACTAGCTCGTTGTTGATTGCTTTTAACTCCTATTTTACATTTCCGTAGTAATTGTTATTTCCTATTTACCCTATCTGTTAAGGCGACTGAAGACGTCAACGACCCGATAGTATGCTTTGATCACTTTGACTATGTATCTTTTTATGTAGATATATGGATTTTTATTACGAAGTAGGTATCTACATTTTTGTCACTAACATTTTCTCGATGTTACCGTAAAATCGGCCACGGTAAGAGACGCTAAAACCAGCTTTATTAGAAAAACAATTTTGATATTCCATTTAAAATAATGAAAGTAGGGATACCATTTTTCAAGAAGATTGATTGAAACAATACCTACCTCAAAGTTTAAAATTAAGAAATAACACTGAATTACTAAAACGTTCATCTAATTTTTGAAAAAAACAGTTTGATTAGTGCCAAACCACTTTTAAATATATTTCTGTACATTTTACGGAACCATAACCTTTTACAAATTACGACTCCACATAACTCCTCGCCTTAAGAATGTAGTCTTTCGATTATAGCATTTTTATACAAAGTGAATGCAGTGAGGGGCGAAGTGACGAAGGATATACGGTGTAATTGATTGCTCAGTGTTCGGAAACGCAGAGTCATCGGCGGCGATTAGCAAGCGTTTGTAACTTTCAGCCGCCGAAGATAAAGTAACTTTCTATTAACGATAATGTCAGTAGCAAAATAGAAAAAGGACTAAAACTAATTGGAACATTTGGCATTACAATTGGTTGTAGAGAAAAAAGTTTGCTAAAGCATTATTATGCAAAATATT
>JALPQI010020363.1:0-22596 GCA_025490895.1 Thaumatotibia leucotreta
TACTTCATGTCTAATGTCTTTGTAACAGCTGTTGGATCTCCAAATAAAATAAAATAAAATAAAATAATGGTCGCAGATATGATGTCTTTGAGACATATCGTGAAACACGGTCGCAGATATATATATTTGTTGTTGTTGTATGTGAATTCAAGGTTTAAGGTCGTAAATTTATAATAAAATCAAAATTGTGTTCTAAAAGTGCGTGATTATAGAAAAATGCAGGATTTTAGGTTTGGTTACTTACATTTTTTTTTGTTTTTTAATGACCAATGGTACCTATAATATTTCTGTATAATAAAGTGATATAGATGAAAGTAAACAACTACGCTGAATATTACAGGTATAACAATAGGTACTTGTAATGCTTTTAGGGCTTGAAGTAAATTATTGTTCTTCAGTCATCAAATTATCAAATATTTATGCGGAACATTACTTTCATTTGAGGTACTTACTAGTAAAAATGTCAGATCGATAAATGTTACTAGAAGAAAAGAAAGGCATTACACGCATTTTCTAACACAATGGCCTATAAGCATCAAAATGCACAAGACTGTTCCTCGTAACTTTGTTAAAAAGTGCAGAATCAGGTAGTGTAATCACGTGTAAGCATGCCCTGTAAATATATTTCCAATTGCTCAATCTACAGGACGTACTTATATACGGTATTGCACTTTACTCCAACATGGGTTAAATATAACGTGACTTCTGATCACTAAGAGGCCAAGTAAATTATGAGAGTTCTTGGAAATAAAAAGGCTATAAGTAATAATAATAAGCATCCAGATATCTACCTATATGGCTAGGCTAGACATACGGAAACTTAACTTTGATTAATTAATTTATAAGGGCATTTTCACTTCTAGGGACACCCAATTACTCTCACAAAAAAGTTAACTTAGATGTCGGTTTTGTAACGTTAAGCTAATTGGGTGGCCCTAGAAGTGAAAATGTCCAAAAACACACGAAAGAATTGGTAACTGTTATTACAGTCTTGTGGATTTACCGGAGTTTAGACTGTGCGATTACCAACACGGTTGTTCCATACATATTATCCCCACTATCTAAATCTAAGGTGTTAGGTACTAAAGTTATGAGCGCGTGGAAATCAATCAAATTATTGTTCTAAACTCACCGACGGGGACAATTTCTCCATTCTCGCGGCTCCAATAGCTGACAGGTTTGGGGTAAGCCTCAGTGTCACACTCCAGCACCAGGTCTGACCCCAGCGCTGCACCAACCAGCTGGTTCTTTATTGTGATCACTGGAGGGACTGCACAAAAACAACGTTGGGTTATTCCATACCTGTTTGTACTTATAGAAGTAAATCTCATTAATGATTTATTTTATAAACAAGACAAGTACATTTTGTTCCTACATAAAAGTTTGAAGTCCTTCTGAGTAGAAAAATAAAGTCATCACTAATTATAGTACCTAAATCAGGTTTGTCTTCTTCACTTCCGAAAAAGAGTATTACTTATAGGCGAAAAAGTTACCCATTATCTAAAGGTTTTGAGGTTGGGTCAAAATTCTTTTCGTTGAAGACAAAAGCGTGACAGAGTGGTATGAAACAAGAGTTTCATACCACTCTGTCACGCTTTTAGTTGCTGTTTCGACTCAGTATATAAAAAAAATCAGTGCACCTGTATTTCTTTTTCACGCTAGATTTTAATCCATACATCAGAAATTGAAAACAAAACATCATCTCATACAAAAATCACCACTGCGTCACGTTTTTAGGGACACAAAATAAGACAACGAAAAGAATTTTGACCCGGTTATCACATAAGTACCTAATAATAATAATACCTGTAGCTTATTTTCCCGATAGTGGCGTATTAATTGTACAGAATAATGCAATTTTGCAGACACATTACCGCAGGCTATTTTATAGCGTCCGAGACTGTCTGACTAACATTAAGTATTTATGTCCCTATTTCGATTCAGACCCTTTTTATGTCGCGTAAACCTGGCGGGGAAGCTTTTATTTACAAAAATGTATTCACCTGGAGATCGCGTCCTCCTGAACCAATTGATCGCGGAATAAACTCTGATATTAATCTGGTAATCTTTTAATCCTCAATCAGACTAAGAAATAGTTACAATAGCCCGGTATTAGGGCGGATCGCGCACGCCCGTATTATGACGGTGTTATGTCAGGGATTATACTAGTTAGCTGATGCCAATTTAAGTTTTGGCTTTGTATTTATTTTGATACGAAGGTATCAAGAGAATACAAATGCCACTTTTGAACAAAAAATGAGTAGGGTTTATGTTTTGTTATATTATGCCTGTTTTAGTATAATAATATATTAGGTAATTAAACGTATAGGTACTCAGCGCAGCGAATAACTATCTGTTCATTCAAAACATACAATATAATATGACATTATTATGACACTTTCGGCAAAAAAAAATTGAGATATTTTGAATTTTGTATACATACCAGTATGCTTAGCAGATGATTAGTATGTCATTTTGTCGCCGCGAGATAGATTTTTCACAAAATGAGGTCAGGAATACACCCTTTAAGTTTGTCGGGTTTTTCTTTTCCACCCAGTATAGGCAAAGTGTATACTTACACTCCACGGTAAGCATGATCCTTTTGCTGAGAGTGGGGGGTACGCCGTTGGAAGCGATGCACAAATAGGCCCCGGCATGTTGGCGATTCACACGGCTTATGTTAAGCACCGGCCCTTCCAGGGATGACACTGCAAAAAAACTCAGATTAAACCGGCACTTGTGTTTCCGCATACCTATAAGTTGGGACCCTTTAAACGAAGCGTGAAGAAGCATCTAGCGGGCCAGCGAGGTGGTGGCAACTAACAGGTTACTGATTGTCTCCTGTTCGTTGCCGCCGCGATTTGGGCTCTACTTTTCACTTACAATCAGGTGGAGTGGAGCCACTTTGTTGTGCCAACATAAAAAAAAACCGGCCAAGTGCGAGCCGGACTCGCGCGCGAAGGGTTCCGTACCATTATCAATTTATTATTAAAAAAATACAGTTAAATCAACCTACCTCAAAAACTATAGGACATAATTTAATCAAACCAAAAATCGTTGATAGAGTTTATTAATGTGCATAACATATATTTTTTTTGGAATTTTATATCGCGTAGTTTAAAAAATAGAGGGGGGGGGACACATTTTCAGATTTGAGAGCTAATATCTCGAAAACGATTTGCTTAAATAAAAATGAGATGTATAAACCTTCATATCATTTTCAAAGACCTTTCTATTAATACCCCACACGCTTATATACTACAAAATTTTTTTTTCTATCCCTCAGTTACATGTATGGAGGGCCCCCACCCCAATGGTTTTTTTACAATTTAGTATCATAATCCTGTAGCGGTTCATATAACGCATATCCTTACCAAATTTCGTTACTATAGCATTTATAGTTTCCGAGTAATTCGGCTGTGACAGACGGACAGACGGACAGACGGACAGACGGACATGACGAATCTATAAGGGTTCCGTTTTTGCCATTTTGGCTACGGAACCCTAAAAATTAAGCTGAATTGTGATGCCGACTTGTACACTGGCGTATGAAGACTGCAATAGTACATTCATAACAGCAAAATATCAACAAACAAAATGGCGGCAGTTAAATCCTCCACATTGAGCGTGGGGAACTCCCGAGGGGAGTTCTCTGTGGGATGTCCATTTTCGCTACAAAGCGGAAAAATCACGGGATCGGCTACGAGCGTAGCGCGTAGCACTCGTCCGCAATGAAAGTGTTAAGTCGCTTGTTTTTTCTGCAAACAGTCAAATGAAGTCCCTATTCTGATATTACTCGAGATGTAATGCCATGCGGTTTACAGTATGTATCACCTCGTAGAGCCAAGAAAGAAACCCATTAATATTCAGATCATACTAAACAACTTTTAGTATGGGGCCAAACTCGAATTCGCGAAAAAAAAATTATTCTCCCATATAACGTGTTCATGATCACGCAATCAAAATGTATGAAACTGTCAACATTTTTTTCGTGAATTCGGGTTTGGCTCCATAGAAAAAGTTTTTCAGTATGATCTAAATATTAATGGGTTTCTTTCTTGGCTCTACGAGGTGATACATACTGTATATTGAGAAGACATACTGATTGGATATTTCATATCCGTCAGCCTCCATATCCTATTTGGTAGTGACCCTGCCTAAGAAGCTGGAGGTTCCGGGTTCGAATCCCGGCGAGGGCATTATTTGAGTATTTATTTATCACAAATATTTGTTCCCTGGTCATGGCTGTCTATGTATTTAAGTATCTATATGTATCTATCTATTATATATATCGTCGCCTGGTACCCACATCACAAGCCTTAATTGAGCTTACCGGTCGACCGGGGACTAGGTCGATTTGTGTAAGATATCCCAAAGACCGAGTAGCCGAGGGGTACAGGCATCAGCCGCGAAAGCTGAGTACGTGGGTTCGATCCCCACCTCGGACATAGGTGATCTTGGTCGTTTTTCTTTGGTATCTGACATCTAATATTTATAATATCCCAAGATATTTATTTATTACCTATATGTGGGTACTAGAATAGTGATCCACTTGAGTTTTGATAGCACTTCCAAATTTAAACTCATTTCCTTACAGAAATCTGTACTACAATGTTCACTTTTCATCACAAATTTTTAGCTACCACAGACAAAAAAGTTTTCATAGTTAAACTAATTGCAATAATGCTGGTAATTTCCTACAGTTTTTGAACGCATTTTAGAGCACTAATGTGCGTAGATAAACTAGTTTACAATTTACGCGGACAAAAGCACCGCAAGTAATAAAATAAATGCTGCTGCAATTGCCTCGCATCAACTTATGTTCTAGGAGAAGTGCCTCGAGCATCCCCCTTAAAGTTGTTCATGCAATTTGTCTGTAATGAAGACCAGCTGAAAACACGCCGCGTAACTCACGGCTGCAGTAAGCAAAATGTAAAATGTTGGGCAATTTGTTTACCAAACCATTTGATGTGTATCTGTTGTTACGTAACGGGAGTAAATCGTGTAATAGGGTCAAAATTCTTTTCGTTGTCTTATTTTATGTCCCTAAAAAACGTGACGAAGTTGTGATTTTTGTATGAGATAATGTTTTGTTTTCAATTTCTCATGTATGTATGGAATAAAATATAGCGTGACAACTGCACCGGATTTTTTTGATATACTGAGTCGAAATAGCAACCAAAAGCGTGACAGAGTGGATTGAAATAAGACAACGAAAAGAATTTTGACCCAATAATAAGCTTTGAATTTTTTTCTGATAAACGGTTATTTATTTAAGCTTCATTGCACAATTAATGAAAAAGTACAAATGGCGGACTTAATGCCTTATGACATTCTCTACTAGTCAACCATTGGGTCAAAAAGAAACTTGCGGATAGAGGATGTTTTGTAATTTTAGGCATTTGTAACCACGTAACCCTTCGGATGCGGAACCTTAAATTTGGAAATTGGATATTAACTACTTTAGTCGTCGGTCTTTTGTGTTAAGTTATTTCTATTTAAGTATATAAAGTCAAGTACAAAAATAAGTATCGTAAGAACTATCCTAACTAATAAACAATGTGAACTGTTTTCATACTAAATTACATGTATCACGTGACATTTAGTATGAAAACAGCTCACCCCCGCCGAGCATTTCTAATAAGGTAATAAGGGAGCATGCGACCCGCGGGCCGTTGCTTGCCGACCACTGAGCTAAGGACATGCTACTGTTTGAAACCTATCGCAATCATTATTATACATAATATTATATACTTATACTGGATGAAATCTTTTACATGATACAAAATCATATTTTCTGGATCTACTCATGTCTCATGATTACAGCTAACTTTTGAAAAAGTTACCACAAAATCTATATCTCCATACAAATTGTGAAAGTTACAATCGTTTGTCATTAATATGTGTACATTCATCCATACTGATCTCTTTTAAAATGTGTATAGATATTAAAGCACTCGACTGCGATGCAGTGAAGTTCGTCTAGTTCGAAACAATTTTTACAAATTTTTGAATATTTTAAAAATAATCACATTATGCTAATGATAAATTGTATGAACGTTAGTCATGGTTATTGGTTAATGTACAATCGACAACACACCTGTGAACACAGGCGAAGCGCCAAAAATATGTAAACAGAACTTTATTGCCTGGACATAAAGGTGTGTATACATATTTCTGGCACTTTGTCTGTATCCACAGCTGTGTTGTCAATTGTACTACATTTCAAGAGACACGACAATCTGAAGTACGCTTTTGTTGTTTAATAAATCGATTTTAACAAACCAGTGTCTAAATTATATTTTCGTTCACCACCGTAATTCCGCGCTTATAAGCTTGAAGCAAAATTCGCAGTGCATCGGGGTGTACCATGTCGTCTTTAATATTAATGGCGTTCTTTACATTCATTGATTATTTACAAAATTAAAAATTGTGGGAAAAATTTAAAAAAATAACTCTCGTAAAATAGTTTTTTTTTTATTCTGATTTAATGTCTAAATATTTTATACTCAAAGAAACTACTTTAGTACTACTATTGAATAGTGAAGGTTTTGTCACTAAACCTTTTCCCCCGGATGAACGGGATAATCTCGAAAAACTGTCTAACTGGACTGGACGAGAACATATGCATCGGGGCTCGTAGTAGTTATATTTTTTTCTGCCGAATTCGATATAAGTCCCATAGCAAAAGTTGATCGCAATCATTAGTAGATACAGAAAATATAATTTTGTATCATGTAAAAGATTTCACCCACTTATATAATGATTGGGATAGGTTTCAAACAGTAGCATGCCCTTAGCCGGCAGCGGTCGGCAACCAATGGCCCGCGGGCCGCATGTTCCCTTAGCTACTATTTAGGATAGTGTCTTTAAGCTGTGACGATACTTTTCTATATTTTTTATTTGTATTAATTACAAGCCGGGATAGGCAGATGATATTTAGGACGAGTATAGAATACATATTATTTTCCGCAAACAAGTCCGTTTACCTGTAATAGGTACATTTAGGCGAAACTTGTAGATACAGAGATGCACTAAGGGTCGGATAAGCGCTTAGGTTCACTCGTGCGACAAACGCGTCTTCAAACGATCACTTTATCTTTACACGACGGGTTTTAAAACGCCTTATTGCTTTTCGCGAGTAGTTTGGCTAACAATTGTAACGCAATCAGTAGGACATATAAGACACACAATACTCCTACTAAATACATTAGCATATCTAATCATAGTTAAAAGCTTATTTTTGCTAATTTCCACAAATTAAATAAGTATATAAATTATATTCGAAATTCACCTGTTGCTTCAAGTTTTTAACCATTACAGTTCTTTCTTGTACAGTTATAGTATTCTAATTGAGTGAACTCCGATACGCTAATTGATATAAAAGTAGTTGTTCAAAATGAAGCAATCCCAGGAATAATACCATTTGAATAAAATATGCACTTAATAATAGTTAAAAAAAAACATGCTTTTGCGTATTCCTGACAGTAAATCCTTTCGTTTGATACCCATATCATAGGGGTGGATTTCAAACAGCTAGTCCGCTATCTTGGGGAGGCCGCCATATTGGATTTGTAATGACGTTTCTTAGCAAATCAGGTTTTGTCATCACAACTCAGAGCGTGTGCAATAGTACATTACTATAGAGGACGGAAAACGAAGGGTTACAGGCCAAGTAGATATCAGTTCAGTTCTTTCGGCCAGATAGGGATACGCGGCTTGTATAGTGCTTTTCTCAAACTTGCCATGAAATAAAACGAACTGATTTCGCCGAACCATACTATTTCATTTGTAAATATACCAATAGTACAGTATCGTAAAACATTAAAAAAATATATTCGCGCCTAACTTTTTTTTTAATCTGTTTGAGCTATTCTTTTACCTGTGGCCTATTTCACCATAATTACAAGTCTGACAATTGTAAAATATCACTGTTACTGACGTCACAAGCCTCCGTACGCTACGGCTACCGCTTACTATCATACGGTCCATGTGCTTGTTTGCAACCAACATAAAATTATTTGTAATGACGTTTTTAAATCGTTAATATACTACTTTTTATTTTCCGAATCCCGTGACAATTGTCGCAAGGTTTAGTACAATTCTCATTCAATCTTGACATGAGGTTTGGCATATGTCGGAATTTCGCTACAATTGTCGTGTTTTTGTGACAATTGTAATTTTGCTTAGCAAAAAAGTAGTTATTTACTGCTGATTTATTAAAGTTACTGCACTAAATTTTATGTTGGTGGCAAACAAACGCACGGCCCTTCCGATGGTAAGCGGTAACTGTAGCCTATAGACGCCCCAGATTGCAGATACAGTAAATTTACAATTGTAGCACTTGTCAATGTAGTGAAATTGGAGCCTGGTGGTTTAGACATTAGTTCTAAGCATAGACTTATTAATTTAATAGACCGAGTCTATTATATCTGTGGGTGACGCCAGCAATGCCTGTCAACGATCTTTGTTTGGCTATACTAGTGCACCTAAACCGCAAATAGTAAAAGTGATTAAAATAAAGCTTTTCATGTATATTTCTGTTCGATAAGTGCACGGAATGTGATAAAAGTGATGACTTGTGTGGTTCCATGGTGTAAAAACCGCCAGGGTTACCTGAATGAACAAAATAAAGACATTACGTTTCACCGGTAATTTAGTTTTGACTTGAATTTTAAAATTTCTAACCTTATTAAGGTAAAAGTAACTGAAAATCTTATTCAATATTTGTTGCCGGATACATGTGTGTAGCTTTGTGAATTAACCATTCGTATTTGCATTCGTAATGTAATTATAAATAGTGGGATTCAAATATTTGTATTGCATAGTGTTGTACTTAAGCGATCGATCGTGATATCGATAAATCTATTGATAGCCAACTCAGAAAATGAATCGATGTTTTTAATTTCCAACAGGTTTCCACAGGACACTGAACAAAGGCTAATATGGGTCAAAAATATCAAAAAGGCAGACGACTGGTGCCCTAAAAAGTATTCAAAAATATGCTCCGCACATTTTTAAGCTGTTGTTTCAGGCAAGGGCGTACCCATAAGTGATTACATTCTGACGTAGTACCCACCATATTTGGTAATCATCCAATGTCATGTCAACCAGAAAGTAAAGTAAGTTTAGTTTAATAATGACACTCATGTGATACTTGTGTAGACTGATTAATTATAAAGAAGCCATCATACGAAAATTGTTAGGTATGCTTTAAGGGATGATAAGTTCCGTAAAACATGTTATAATGAGGGTTTTCTGAAATGCCGTTCATCAGGGCGGCAGCACTGAGGCGTCAGGTCCAGAAACTTGTCTAAATTCTCAGAGCGCCTATAGTTTCGTGTTTAAATGATTTGTACAAGTTAATAAAATTATGTAAAAAAATAAAATGACCTTCTTCTAGTTAGTTGTTCTTTGAGGCTAGGTAATTGTGTTTCTTAGCGGGACCTTACCGCTAAGTGGCGCCAACTAGTGGCATACGTTTTAGACAGAACACTTCTTATGACATTTGACATTTTAATTAAAGAAAATATTTCATTAATTTTGTGATTTTATTTTTATCCTAAAGTGTAGATTTAGAAATCATGACATATTAAGGATCGCAGAAGATCGTGATTCTGGGTAGGAAATAAGGTTTATTCGCACTGTTCATCGCTACCTAATTTGGTAAAAATATTATTATTGCCGATAAAAGCATACGATGAAGACTGGACAACACTAATAGTAATGACATTTTATCTAGTCAGGTTGGTAGCATTGTTCAAGAAAAATTAAGAAAATGGAGTCGGTGATATAATTCACGACCGAGTAGAACTACCTTGTTTGTCTCTTTTTCCTTATGGAATACATACTGAGATGGTAAAGGATGACAATAGTTTGTTCAGGTATGTCTTAATACACGGAATCTTCCCTATATTTTATCTGTGGTTCTAAGGTTATTTTATGTCACAATTAGACGTTTCAAAACAAAAGACACTCTGTTTGCAGTCCTAGGTGTGAAATAAATACATGAAATCTCTTTACATTATCATCTTAACTCATGAGTCTCATCAACATTCCGTAGCAAGTTTGAGAAAAATTTCATCCTAAAGACAGGGAAGTAGGTCAAATTAAAATTCCAAAATTTTCTTACAGTTACCAGTTTGGGGAAGCTAATAATAAATTATCTCCAAAATATTGACTTTAGAAAAAAAAAATCTTTTAAGACCCTTATTCTTTTTAAGAGGCCTATTCAATGATACCCCACACCATACGATTACATCAAATAAAAAAAAAACATCCCCACTTTACTAGTTGGGGAGGTACCCGGAATATTTTATTTTCTAGTTTTTATTGTACCACTTTGTTGACATGATTAATATGTATACCTGTACCAAATTGCAGATTTCTATTATTAACGGCCACTGAGCTACGATGCGGACAGACGGGCGGACGGACAGTCAGACATGGCGAAACTATAAGGGTTCCGTCTCTGCCATTTTGGCTACGGAAACGTAAAAAGTGTGTTATAAGTTAGAAATTTGTTGCTGTAATAACATACATTGCATGCACTGAGCTCATGTTGCATTAATAATCTGATATTGTCTTGATCAGTTCTAGCGATTTCTACCTACGAAGCCATCGCTCGATTACACAAATCCTTATATAGTTGGGTAGGCAATTAAGTAAATACACTTAACAGTATGAAAGCGTCCTTAAGATTGGATTAGAAACATTCTCAATTCAGAACTGATCGGGTAGCGAGATAACACAAACGTGCTAAAAGCTTTTAATTATGTACCCGAATGTACAGGCAACGATATAAATACTTATACGATTTGTCACCTTATGCCATTGGCATAAGGTGAAGTGTGAACGTACTTATGATTTTGACTGTACAATGAAGCCGAAAGGTCACGGTAGTTGCCCATCGATATACGATCCTGTTTTAATCGGTAACTTTGATCATTAATAACTCTACTGTCAAGGACATACCTTGTTTCGATGACAATATAGCGGAAGCCGGTGAATATTCTATTGCACCAGAAGTATCAATGTACAAACACTAACACGGTTTACTATTCAGGTCCTGACCCTTATGACAAAGCAAGTAATGTTCACAAATGATGAGTTTCTTATATTGGTAACGGTTCCTCTTTAAGTCACTCAAAATCTATCTGACTTGTAATATACGAGTACATTACAGTTGCCGGTGATAGTAAACGCATCGTAACTTTCTATATACGCACAGCGTTAGATACCCGCCTTTATAATAAGAATAAGTGACAAATTTATCTATTTCACGTGGTACCATAGTTTCCGGGCAAGATTTTGGATTATGTAAAAGTTAAGGAAGATTTAACTCAATGCACCAAAAGATCTGCAACTACGGCTTTAATTAAAGATTAACGTAAAATCTTCTTCTATTCTAGAATCTTCTAGTATTTTTTTCTTCAGATCTGGCTTACGAATAACCTTGTCACGCCTAGTACAATTAATTTAGCAGAAATAAATGAAAATACACATTATCACCTTGGTGTACAAGACTGGATAGTATAGCCGTCGCGTATTTTTCGGGATTCTCATGGCTCAGGGTGATACCAGCAAAACCTGTTTTCCTATCCTATATTTTGATTTGCTAATTTCAATCCGTCGTCGTTTGCAATTTCTCAAATTTTGTTCAACTTACAGAACGTCGATATCTAAGGACACAATTACAAAATGAACCTATAATACAACGATAACAGCTTTGAATTAAGTAATTATTTATCGTTTAGCGTTTCGATTATTCTCACCGTACACCTCACTGTGCATCAACGATGGTCAAGATAACTTAATCCTCTTCGTATAACATCGCTGCTTCTCTGCCCTTGACTAGTCTGTGGCAATGAGTAAGCCCATTTCAAATATAAAAAAAACCTCTGACCGTTTCAGTTCTTGAAAGATTTATAATGTACTTACATTGTATTCCTAGTCTAAATAGCCACATACGATTATTTTACTTGAGATGAGCAGTTGAGCTCTTAGCTGAACTAATAGAAGAATAAGAATGCTGTTTAATTAGGAACTTAGTAAATAACAAAACTGTTAACTAAGAAAATAAGTTTGAGGAAAAATCATTCCTTAAAATGCTTCCACTCAGCTTTGTGTCAAGGCATCTCTTGAATTTCTTGACGCTGGTCTTCCGTGGAAGCCCTTCCGAGCGAGTGCCACTGGCACGGTGCACATTATTAATTAAAATTATACAATACAATGTTAAATAAATATCAATGAAAGCATTATCAATTTACCCTGTATTCCATCAGATAGGACGATAGGCTTCGAATGTTCGCGCCTCCACACGATTTGCGGCTGTGGTGATCCTGTGGCAGCACAGGTCAAGCTTACGGAGGCACCTTCTCGAACAGTCTGGTCGCGGCTTGTTCCTCGATCCAAGATGTCCGGTGGAACTACGCAAATACAATTTTACTGCTTAGTTGCTATTGGTAGGTAAGTGTAGCCATTCATAGTCCCTATAACAAAGGTTAGTAATTTTTTTCTGAGTACTCACAAAACAATAGTACTTTACTACAGCGGCCGAGACGAAAAGAGTTGCCCACAGAACTGAACTTATATAGTTTTGTGGGATTGCCAGCCGAAGAAATATAGAAGCGAGATAGGCCTAAGGCGGGCAACTCAATTTCCAGCCGAGGTATGTTTAGTGCTTTTCTCAAACAAGAAATAAAAAAACAT
Organism: Thaumatotibia leucotreta; assembly: GCA_025490895.1. Classification (NCBI taxonomy): domain Eukaryota; kingdom Metazoa; phylum Arthropoda; class Insecta; order Lepidoptera; family Tortricidae; genus Thaumatotibia; species Thaumatotibia leucotreta. The sequence goes on from JALPQI010020363.1 coordinate 12,712, forward strand.
ATCATAAGCAAAAAAAATATTTTGAAAGAGCTGTATCTCCTAAACCGTGCTACGACAGCTCAAAAATAAGCAGTCAAATTTTCGTTACTACCTTGTTGTAACTAATGTAACCTAGCCCTTTAAAAAATAAAAAAGAGGATGTTGATGGCCAGGGCTTTTAAGAGTTGTATTTGAAATTCCATTAACGACCTCATCTAAAAATTATTTTGCAGCCGATTACTTATAAGGAGCATAACATCAACATTTCATTGCATGTTCGAGAAAATTCAAATACTTACTGGAGAAAAGTAGGTATAAAGGCGTATTTTTTACAAAATCTCTGTCTTTCAATTACTCAAAACTTGCACTTACAGCAATAACCGTTAAAGTTTTAAACATAGTTTTGAAATCTACAGTAAATTAAACAGAGAGAACAGCTCAGTGCTCATTTAACTTCGTATTTTCGTTCTTGGCTGAAGCAGTATTCCCGTTTTTTCTCAAGATAAACAACCGTTTATTTTAAATTTAAGTAACACACAATTAGGAATCACTGTTAAGCATGATATTGATGGTTGGCGGATTATGGATCAACTTGTTACTCAGTCAATATTCGGCTACGAAAATTCGCCGAAAGCTTTCATTAGAATCGAAATTGGCTTAAAAACGCACTCACGACGACCAATTAGGTACCTAGGCATATGTGGTATGGTGAATGCTGGGGGTACGGTGGTAGCGTCATATTACAAGAACATGCATTGTCAGAATGATCTATATAAATACCATATCAGTAGGCTCATGACGGTCCCGTGTTTAAACGTTAGTCGTTGTTGTGGCCGTCAGGTTCTAACAAGTTTGCAAGTGTAAAAGTGACGAGTAACACGATAAACGGCAAACACCTGATCATCATACACCATGTCGATTTGTGTAAGACGTCCTAAGATATTTATTCATGTATCATTAAATAAACGCACCTACGACGTCCAAGAAGAAATGTCATCAGGTTTGCTTTTGATAGGACTCTGCGGGCCACCTCGTGCGGTTGCAGCATGCTCTTATGGATGTAGCTGAAGCTAAGATGGTCCATATATCTAATTAAAGAAACATACCCACTACGTCCAAATATCCAAGCTGGCTCTTCATAGGATCCGTGTTGATCTGGCACATGTACCAGCCACGGTCAGTCTCCCGTAGTTCTCGAATATGTAGGAACCAGGTACGGTGGTCACTGTGGGTCACCCCCACGCGGCGCGAGCGTGATATCACATGAATGTGGATTGTCAGGATGGTCTGTGTGTCCACTCGCAGCCAAGCCACCTGGAATAAATGACTACGCTTAGCCCAGACGAGTCTTCGGAACAAATTAAAGTATTAGTGAAAGTCTAGCTAAGAGACACAATATTAAAATCTGTATCCAAGTATTTTGTGAGTGATTACGTGACGATCCATTTATTTTCTTGATAAAACCGGGATCTATTAACGGACTCGTAAAGTCAGCATCAAAGTGGCCAAATAGTTCGGTGTACCATACTAAATGTGTCTTCCCAAATTATTTGTCTAATACCAGCAATTTTCAAAGTATTTGACGCTGGCTGTCCAGGTTAGGTACCTACGTTTTGCTCTCAGTCAATGAATAAGAGTCAGGTTTAAAATATTTTTTATAATATGTATAGTACAGGCAGATTTCTTCGTTAGGTTTCATTGGCAATTCCCTGAATCTATCATTAAATCGAATAACTCTTTAATATTGTTAAAGTATTATTTATTATTCTATTGTATTGTTGTTGTATTAAAATGTATAATGCTTCAATCATACTAGATTTTTTAATCATAACTTTCTATATTTTTATATTTACGGAGTCATCCGCCGATAATGTTTCTTAATTAGGTGAAAAATTCTGGAAAATTCCAATACAATTTATGAAAAATCCACCTGACCCGTAAACATTGATTGCGAGTGTATTTAATTACAGCTTTGTAAAATTCATTTCTCGGTAGGTAAAAGTTCTATCCAACTTTATTTTGTTTATATAGAGCATCCAAATTGGTTCAACATTATATGACATAGATAAACAAGACCAAGACAATACATAACAGGAAAAATATCATACATAATGTAAATTTAATGATGAATTACCTTATAAGTGGAGAGATTGTGTACAGTGCAAGCAAGTATCGCCTCGCGACCAAGAGGTGCCGTGACGTTCGCGATCGGTCCGGTGAACCCCGGCTCGTCTGCAACAACCACAATATCAATTTATTTATTTACATAATATCTATCTATGTACAATAACTCCGCTCAACTCTCAACTTGAACGATTGTTTACTCATAGGCCGTAAGTTTTAAGTCACCGTCTATCGAAATGTTGAACATGGTGAACAAGTAATAAAATACCCACCCATACTTTAGCACCTATTTAATTGTTTAAATGGTTTAGGGTAATGGTTTGGTAAGAGTTAATTAACAGCAGAAAGAGAATGAAATAAATTTTATATGAAAGGTTCGTTTAAACTGTTCGCCATTTTTATTGACGGCAACTTTAGCAGCAAACACTTTCGAATCACACGCCACACGTAATCATCAAAATATATAGGTACTAAAATATTTTCTTTCCCGACAAGAAACTTGGTGGGATATTTTTTTTTCCAGAATGTTCTTTTTTCTCTTGAACTGTATGTAGTTTTACCTCCTAACCAATGCATCCATACGCATAGATAATAAGGGAGGCCGTGGATTGAAATAGACTGATGACATTATCATCTAGTTTTAATAGTTTAGGTGATAAACAAAACTGTATTGTAAATTGTTCCTGTTGCAAACATTTGTAATACGAAAAATCCCCCTTCTCAACTCATACGATCCACGCAATTAGAGTCCATTATAACATATAAAGCGGTAGGTAAACACGGGGTCCCAACAGATCCGAGGTCCCAATAAATATTATAGGTCATCTTCTGCATGTCAATTACAAGACACTAGTGAAACAATTTATATGCGAAGTTATTGATATCAGTACATAATGAATAATGCGTTTATTCTTAGAATGGCCCAAGGATGATTACATTAGTAATTTCCAACTTTGATAAGATAACCAGACGTGTCATGATATCGGCAAACAATGTGCGCCCGCCGTAATCCTAAAGTTTCTACACCAAACACACACAAAACACCTGTTATACAAAACATTCATTAAAAATATTAGTCTAAGGCCTGAGTAGACGCTCGAGCGGAGAGACCGGCGGGGCGTCCATTTTAAAAAATAATTGCATGTGACCAGGATGCTTAGCCAAGTGGCCAATCGCTAGCGCGTAGTAGCGTCTCGTAGTTTTCCCTCTCTGTCACTCTTTCATATTAGTGCGACAAAGACAGTTAGCTGCCTTTCGTTTACGATTGACGATTAAGCGTTAGCGATTGGCACCTTGTCTAAGCACCCTGAGCGCACACCGTCAAATCCCTTGAATACTCGACAGGCCGCCGCACGCCCCGCCAGACGCGCCGCCCGACGCTCACCACTCAGCTATGCTATTCTCTTATTGACACATTCGACGCTGCGTTCGTCAACGAGCTCGATGTCGAGACAGCCTTGTCTAAAATCCTAGCTGTTTGATTTGACATTAGGAATCGAGGCTGTGAGCGAGGTTGTGGGCGAGTTCGTCGCTGTTTGTCGTTAGAGAATACGAAGTTCATACATTAAACGTCAAACTTTCGACGCAATGTAGTTCCAGCTCACGCCGCATTCGTCGCCGAGCACTAGTGTCGTTTAAAGTACATTAGTGAATACCATTTTTAAGCTCGACGCTGCCGCAGCACTGACATAGCGCTGACAGCAAGGCGGTTTCCTTAGTGAATAACACTACAGGCCTTACGGCCCGGCCACGACATTGGTCTAAGGCGACCAGCGGCAAGCGAATCCATGAGTTGAAGCGGGATTCCGATATGGGTACTTCCCACTCGCACGTATGGTTTTCCGCTAAGCCGGTCGCCTTAGACCAATGTCGTGGCCGGGCCTTTACACTTAGGTGTATGAAAACATAAATAAAAGCACTTTTCATTCTAAAATCTATCCCGAGGATTTCCGATAGCTAATATTGCAAGCAGTTAGCGTAATCCAGCTAACCTATAAACTGCCTGTGTGCCTTTATTCCATCAATTTAATTCAGGCGTTATTGCGTAACCAAGTAACCGGTCACTAAAATTTTTTTGAATGCAAAACGAATATTTGCGTCGTATCATAAATAAATATAGAATCGATTATTTTATTGGTTGATTTATTGCTTTCAATCAGTTGTAACGTAAACTATGAGTAAAAATCAGGAACCTACACCATTATTAAGCATATACTTAGCTTCAGGGTATACAATGTGTTGGCGGTATAGAATTGCGTTTAATGTGTCTTTTAACCTTTTGAAAGCACAGAACAATTAAAGATGTTAATAGGTGTCAAGCCTGCGGGCTAATGACGTTAGTTGTCAACGTCACTTTCACACTTTTAGTTTTTTTCGCTTGGGTCCAAGTTCTTTATTTCTTACGATAACTACATTTGATACTACAACTGGATGATTTATAAAACCGTATGAAATACACACGCGGTATAATTTATAATCATATTTTTTATAATTTACTTAGCATTATTATTGATCATCATCATCATCATCATCAGCCTAAGTGATAGTTGACTGCTGGACGTAGGCCTCTCCTATTAACTATGCGTATAGACGCATTAGGAGGTATTATTATTGATAGTTCAATCGAAAGAGTCACAATTGAATTGTAATATGACATGTCCTTCGATTATTTTGACGAAACAATGAAATAATGACTAAAAGTCGAAAAGTAATGCAAATACGTTAACAATGTTGTACGTTATACAACTCTAGACAACAAGAGACTTGATAATAAGCAGTAACCGTAACCTATGAACGTCCGCATCTCTCTCCGTTGACTCTTTAAAAACCTTGTTGTACCGCCTGCGGTGTCCATTTACAATAAACACAATCGAAACCAACAATAAATTTATCAAACACCCTGTATTAAACCCTGACACCTTGAGCCACGTTATTCCATTCAATAATGAACGATGGATTTTATTTAAATCATTTTTCAATTTGTTACGTAGTCATGTTTAATCTGCCGGATTTATATCGACAGTACAAATTTTATTAATTATGGAAGTGAGAGACACCGGACGTTGGGAGGTAATCCTCAGAACTTCTAAATTTGGAATGAAGTATAAAAATGTATTAATTGAATTAATTAAGCGGAATATGATTAATGTCCTATGCAACGAATGGCAGCATCTGGCTGAAGAGCAATCCGAGTGTCGTCGTGCTATTAATGATGGTCAGTCTAATCACATCTTTTCGTCCAATATTCCGGAGAGCTTGAAGACGGAAGTCTATAATCTCTGAGCGTTGCCAGTGATGACTACGATAGTGAAACGGTCGCTTCCATATTAATAATAAGAATGCTCAAAGTCACCCAAAGGGCAATGGAGAGGGCTATGCCGGAAGTCTCTCTGCAAGGTCGTATTAACTAGAAATGAGACCGGATGGTGGACAGGAGAACCAAAGTAATAGCTGTAGTGGCGGCCACGTACCGGAAAGCAAAGCCCCCCCACAAAGTGGACTGATGACCTAATGAAGGATGCAGGATTCCGCTGGATGAGGGTGGCGCAGGACCGGTCATTGTGGTAATATTTGGGACCTTATGTTCAGCAGTGGACTTCTTTCGGCTGATGTAATGATGATGATGATGTGCCTGACCACGACGTTGTCTGGTTTCCCTATTTAGCCCTTAATTTGACAAATTTCAAAAAAATCGTGCGTTCTAGTCTCCTCGCCATTGTATAGAGCAGAAAATACTGTCTTAAAAAAATAGTTAAAGTCGGTCGAAGACTATGTTAATTGTGACATAGGTACATTTCCAAATTAAGGGTTAAACGGAAAACGTAAGAGGCGCCACGACCACCACAAGCAGTCTTCCAAACCCCGTTAATTTGAGGGAGCATACACCTGTCGAGTATGTGGACGACAGATCCTCTCACTTTTAGAACTGTAAAGCCATAAACGCAGGTATGCTATTCTCTTATTCACACATTCGACGCTGCGTTCGTCAACGAGCTCGACGACGAGACAGCCTTCACTTCGACGTAGAGCGCAGCGCTGCGAAAAACGGTATTCATTAACGTAGAACAGCTCGTCGTCAAACTGTAGGCGGTAACTATCGACGCAGAGTAGTTCCAGCTCACGCCGCATTCGTCGCCGAGCGCTAGTGCAGTTTAAAGTGCATTAGTGAAATTTTTAGGCTCGACGCTGCCGCAGCGCTGACACAGCGCTGTTAGCAAGGCGGTTTCCTTAGTGAATAACACTGCAGGATGCTATTTAAAATATGCAGGACTAGCCAAGATGCCATTCTGCATTCGTATGCGATGAGCAAAGAATAATAAATGTATGAGAATGACAGATTCGTATGAGAAGTGACGTAACAATTTCCATGTAATTATTGTGGTCACGTGATTCGCTTATCGCGTACGATTGCAAAATGGCATCTTAGCTACTTGGCATTCATTGGTGGTAAAGGTTGCGAGTGTCCACTGTTTGCGGGCAAATCACGACTAATCTTTGTCCAGCAGTGGACGTCATTAGGCTGATGATAATGATGATTGGTATTAATAAGTGTCAAGTATCCATTATACTTTAGTAAAAAACACAGTGTGTTTGGTTAACTTCTAGTATTTTATCGATTGAAATCTGGATAAAATACATCAACCTTGAATATTTCTTAAAGGGCTTCATTCTTCAGCAGCTGTTTCATTATTTATTTAACTGAAAGTTGCATTATCTTTTCTATATTTCGGCAGTTTTCGAAGTAATTTATTCACTACTCTAGATAGATACCTAATAGGTAAAATTGGAAACAATATGTAAGGTCACCCGGGGCAAACGTAACTATGACATAAATGTAAGTTACAATTTATTTGAATCGTAATATTTTCTTCGGTTACCGCGAGGATTACACATGAAATAAAACTACGAAAACGGATAAATTCGCGTATATTAACTAATTTTAACTTCATTCCGACGTTTCGAATACTTTGTAGGGTTCGTGGTCTGCGGATGTCGTCGGAATGAAGTTAAAATTAATTAATATATAGTTTTATTTCATTTATTTTAATCGATTTGTAAGATACGACTTTACGCATTGGGTGTTCTACCCTAATTATAGTTATTTCATTCGATAATTGATACATCAAATCCCACCTTATAGTTACATTATTCTGTATTATATTCAAAACACATTTGATTTAATAATAAAATTCATACAAATGTTCAAGTAGCCGTAAATAAGTACGAGTAAGAATACTTAGTAATTTATCATCAATTTGTAAGTACGTGCATTAATAGTATAAAAGCTAAATCTATATTTTTTTCAATCGAAGTCACCTTGGTTAGTTCTCTTAGACATTATTTTAATGAAAGCTACCACCTGAACGTCCTAAATGACACAAATCGAATAACTTATTCAAACTTAATTAAAGTAATTGATATTTGTGAATAAACAATTAACGGACGAGCTTTTAAGGTTCGAAGTCTTGTCTTGTCATGCTGAACATTTTCTTTTGTATCTACCAAAGGAAGTTAAAATGAATTTCGTCCATAGCCCACGGCAGTCCCAGGAAAACAAAAAAATGTGTTTTCAATTTCTCTCTTTGCTTGTTAAAAGCAGTATCAGTTACAACAACATCAAACTAATTAATGGAAATGAAAACAAACCAAATTACGTCTTATGGATTGAAATCAAACAAATTTTACTTATTTGATCTGCCTTACGATACGCATTATAAACTGTACAATACTAGTACCTACATATCAAAAATAAACCTACTATGAAGATACAATTGGGAGTCGCAGACTGTGGCTTAGCATGATATTTTGTGTTTTCCATTCTTGCTTTATCGCAGTTTCCTATGTACCCTACTCTAAAAATAAAGCAGAAACTTCAACTTTTTAATCTGAGACGACAGACTCAAATGCTAACGATTAGTCTTATATTTACATTAGATTTTTTTATTGTTTGGGTAGTAAAGTAGCTTATAGCTCGGCAAAGAAAACCTATAAGTAGATAGAAGAGTTAATCAAACCCCGAGCGATTAAGTGTCACATAAAGGAAGTCAATTATCTAAAGGGTATCATATACCAAACCAAGATACTGCAATACAGGAAGAACATTGCTTTGTGTTAATGATACGGCTTAATTAATTCGGTTGCCACTCAAACTACAAATTATACCAAAGATATCAGGTTACTTTAGGCATATAGCAGAGATGAGAGCTTCTCATATGCTTTGATGATAATAGACAAAATGGTTCTTAATGCCCCCGATACCTTAATTACATTGTATGTTGTACCTACATTTGAAACTAGAGATCCTGATTCAAATTTATGTTGGATCCCCTAAGCTATTTCTTATGAACCCACAAAACAAGCCTTAGGCTTGAGCTTACTGTTAAAACATTTATTTGTATGAAATTGGCCTACGAAATGTATTATTAAAAATAACAAGTTTGACCCACCAAAATGAGCTTTTTAATACGGCAAATAATTATTTAAGAAAAAATGTGAACATTTCTAAATCATTAAGTAGTGATTCAGATACACTCTGATAAGGGGATTGTTTCACCGAACCGGCATACCGCATACACAGGGTCGCGTTTTATAAAGTTACATTTTACAATTTCGCTGTTTGTCTCTCTTTCTAGCCAATAGGTATATGCGTGCGTTAGACCCAAGCGACCCAGGTATATGTGTAAATTGTGTAACAGGATAAATTTACAAAAAAAAAAATATTGACGATGACACATTGCAACTAAAAATAATGATGAGAATTCATTTTAAAATAGTATATTTAATTATATTGAAATATATTCTCAAGCGATGAAAGTAAATGCATATTGCAATTCACCCAGGAGACCATGATCCGAGTACCGTCTGATTGGAACTTTTGCCACTAAGTAAATCTCCTTCACTAGATGAGTGTAATAAAATCCGACCTCCTAAATCGGGTTCATTTTATTGCTAATCTGACTTATTGCTTTACGTGTTTTCCCCAAGTTCACTAAGAAACTATCTCTAACCTTACCTACTGCTCCGTGGGTCTATTTAGAATCCCTCAGGCTATATACAAACACTATGTATTTAGGTTCATAACTTTCATAAGTTGTAAGGCCACATTAATTCATTAACATTATTGGATCTTGCTCTGCTCGGATTCTCCAGTCGGAGACGCGACAGACCTCGTCGATGATGGCGAGACGAGCTGCATGCTAACCAAGTCTTCAATCTACAATCGTATACGATAAGCGATAAGTAGTAAACTGCTGCTGAACTCCTTTTTAAAAGACAACTCAGCATGTGAAGTGAAGAAAACAGGAGGAAGCCTTTCGCCAACAGGGGTACAATAATAATACTGCTCGAAAATTTCATTGAAAGTAATTAATATGAGTACGTACTTATATTAATTAATTTCAACGAATTACTACGTATATAAGTAGGTACTTACCCTAGGATTAAATATTTTATTGAAATTATTTCTGTATAACCCTTTGCAAATATTTACTACAAATAAATGAATAATTCTGCAAATAAATAGTGCGACAATTTTTATTTGAAATGTAAATATGCTTAAAAATTTTACGTTTTGTTGATGTTAATGATAGTTGCAAAACTTCTTTCAATATTAAATGGATGTTAAACATTACAACGTGAACGATGGAGACATCGTTCACGGTCATCGGTCGTCGAGATTGTATTAGAAATGAGACCGTCCGCAGCAGAACCAAAGTAACCGTAATATCTCTCAAAATCGCTAAACTGAAGTGGTAGTAAGTAAGCGAGGCACATAGCACGTAG
>JALPQI010020364.1:0-16775 GCA_025490895.1 Thaumatotibia leucotreta
TATTATATAGAAATGTGTAAGGAAAATCAAGCTTTCATGGTTCTAACTAAACTATAGAGAGTTTCTTTTCAGATGAATGTGGAATGTATATTCGTTATTAAAACAGAACTGATGCCATGACAAAAATAAAATGAGGACAACCAAAAACAAACTATGGTACAATTTTTTGCGACCGAACCCTAATAAGTTGTCCGTTCAAATGAAATATCGTTTACGCAATTGAATGAATAGTTGTACGACTTGCACAATTAAATCCTGGTTAGAGCCGTATCAGGAATTAAAATATGAGGAAGAAAAGTCTCGCATATTTTGCTCTTTATGTGATGTTCATTTCAAAATCGGTAAAAAGTGTTTATTGTTAACCATGTTAAGTGTATGCCATCAAAATAACTGTGGTGAATATAGCTTACAATGAACTAGCAATAAGTGAAGACAAAATACAACTTTAACATCAGTGGACGAAGAAAGGTCTTTGGTCCTAACTCACAAAAGAGTATTTGATAAGTCCATGGGGGTTACCATGACGTACTTATCCGATTCAGTTTAGGTCGAGAGAAAGGGACAAGGCTATATGAGTCGTAATATATATCTCTGTGCCTTTCCCTGAACGTAAACTGAATCGCAGAAGTACGTCATGGTTACCCCCCTGAACCTGTTCAAACCCGCAAAATATAAAAATAATAATAATGATCCATTCCTACTACCTTAATGATAAATTTATGATTATGACGAACTGAACCTAAACATAGTAGGTAAGGTACCTCATCGGCAATTTTGGAGTATCAACTAATATTAGATTGAAGAAGACATTTTTGTAGTTGTTATTTGAAGGTTTCTTTCTTTATTTTGTTTACTAGCAGTAGAAAGTTTTATTATAATTACTAGAGAGCGGAGTACCGGTGGCAAATTTCACACAAAAGGTATGGAGTCGTTATTATAATTATTATTTTAGGCTTGAATACAATGACATTAAATAATAAATGGACGCACAGAGCCAAACAAAAAAACCAAGAAAAGTGGCACTAACAGTCATTTCTATCATGTTTCAGTTGAAGCTAATAACGCTCACTTACAATAAACTATAATAATAAAAACTCAAAGAATAAAAAACTTTTTGAAGTGAGCAATAAGTGTCAAATTTGCGAACAACACCGCAAAATAGTAGAAACTTTTTATGTTTAAGGAATAATGATGCTATACCGTAAGGTGACCAAATGTCAACTGTCAGAACTGAATAGCGGAGCAAAAGGACCGCAATATTTACTTCTGCAGCCCATTTTTTGGGGCCATTTTTTTTAACTGTTTGGGGATCCACTTATATTCTAAATATTCTAAATCAATGCTTGAATAATAAAATTATTAATTTACCAACTTGTAAATTGGGAGTAAGTACGTAACATTTATTTTCAGAAAACGATTTTAGGAACACCTAAATGTTATGTTGTAAAATGTTTTGGATTTTTTTTTCAAATTCTTTTAACAAAGTCACCATTCCTCGATATAATAGGTATTTTTTACCGTATGCAACCTTTCTTTTCAAAAAGTTACTAATTTACAAATTTATGAGACATTTAAAAACTAATTATTTGACATGAGTCAATTTAGACAGCTGCTTTACATATTTATTATCTGAATGATTAAACTTCGTAAGGCCCATTCGATTTTTAGGACAAGTGAAATAATAACCCATTGTCCTAAAAAAAGCCCATTATATTTTTAATTTTGGGAATTTTGAAAAATATGACGTCATGGGCCGTTATTAGTAAAATTTGTTGTCCTAAAAATAGGACGTTGGGCCTTACGAGGTTATAGCGTCGGCTAAATATTTAAAACCGAAAAACATCACGCTAAATAATCCATGTGAAGCGACAACTCTGCGGATGATAGAACGCTGGAAAATGCTGGTAATCGTACGATCTCTGCTAATGATAATGTTAAGATAAGAAATCATATTATAATGTATTATAGATATTACATTATATTTGTATGCACGTAAGATCATTTCTACAAGTTCTTAAAAATTATTAAAATATTTAAGTAAGAAATCTCAATAGTAATAGTAAAAGGGGAAATCTAAAGTTTAAGGGAAAAGTATAAAATAAACAAGGTATAGAGAGGAAAAAGAAAATGTTTATTAAATTAAAATTTTCTTATTAATTTTACAATTAAAACTAAGGACTTCACAAGCTCTGTATCTCATTTGGTCTGGTTAGGACATCATGAGATACACCGTCATGATTGCTAGGGCCAAGTCAGGAAAACATGACGGTACAAAAACCTGACGCCAAAAGTTAAGCTGCACAAACACAATAATAAAGATTATTAAACTAAAGCAATAAAAATAATAATAGCATGTTCATCTAGTGGTAACATAGGGCTACATTATGACAAGTAGTAACCCAAATCCTCTGAGGTATGAGAATGTTACAAGATCAATGTCCGCAATATATTCCAACAAACACAATAATATCGCACCAATTGAATATTGCACAATCTTAATACTAAACCGCTTAAACTAACGCTTAGAAGTAACTTATGAAATAAAATGAGGATTAGTATATTATTAACTATTTCCGAATTGTTCTTGATTATTGTAAGAATAAAATAGCTGATTACTAGTTATTTATGTGGCTGGCGCATAATAAGAGGCATTAAACATGAGTGTGGTTTTATGAAACGAGCCGTAGGCGAGTTTCATAATAAGATCACACGAGTGTTTAATGCCGAATTATGTACAGTCACATACATAACTTTATCTACATCCATATCATTAGTTTAGAATTACAATTTACCTTTATTTTCATTGATATCCACTAAGTAATTACCTCTAAATATAAAAATTCAAATCAGTTGAAATCACTCAATTTGAGTAAGGATATCCTACAATAAATATTTATTGAAAAAAAAACAACCAAAAGAAGTTCACTTCATAATGTTAAAATTAATATCATGACGACGATACTTTAATGTCAACATTATGATGCACTGTACTCTGCCTGTACTTTAATGTTAACATTATGATACAGCCACAGACACCGGTCTCTTAATATAGGTCATTACATTACCGCTTCTGAATACATAACAGGGAAATTATGATATTCCTGTAGATAAAATTAATTATAATCCGCTTATGTTTTATATACTGTGTTAATAAACACATACATATCAATGGCAATGTCTGAACGAGAGCCTCAGCGTAACCCCGTTAAGAGCTTCGCCCGTATTTCACGCCCTGTATAAAAATATGTGCTCAGAATGGTGATCATCATCATCATCATCATCATCATATCAGCCTCCCCCAAAGATTGCCACAATGACCGGTCCTGCGCCACCCGCATCCAGCGGACTCCTACGACCTTCACCAGGTCATCGGTCCACCTTGTGGGGGGCCTACCCACGCTACGCCTTCCGGTACGTGGCCGCCACTCAAGAACCTTCCCGCCCCAACGGCCATCGGTTCTACGCGCAATGTGCCCCGCCCACTGCCACTTCAGTTTAGCGATTCGGAGAGCTATTTCGGTTACTTTGGTTCTGCTGCGGATGGTCTCATTTTTAATCCGATCATGCAGAGAGACTCCTATCATAGCATTCATAGCCCTCTCCATTGCCCTTTGGGTGACTTTGAGCCTTCTTATGAGACCCATTTTAAGCGGCCACGTTTCAGTACCGTATGTCATCACTGGCAACACACACTGATTAAAGACTTTCGTCTTCAAACACTGCGGAATATTGGACGAAAATATGTGTCGTAGCTTCCCGAACGCTGCCCAACCGAGTCAGATTCGACGATTGACCTCTTTCTCGAAGTTAGACCTACCTAACTGAATAGTTTGTCCTAGGTATATATATTCGTCTACAACTTCGAGTGTAAAGTCTCCGATTATTACGGGAGTTGGTGCTACATGGGAATTTGACATGATTTTCGTCTTATCCATGTTCATCTTAAGACCAACTCGCTCGGTGGCTTTACTGAGGTCAACGAGCATAGTACTTAAGTCCTCCAAGGTCTCAGCCAAGACTAACTATATCGTCAGCGAATCGAAGGTGAGTGAGGTACTCGCCGTTTATGTTGATACCCAGCCTTCTCCAGTCCAGAGTCTTAAAGACATCCTCCAGTGCAGCGGTAAACAGCTTAGGGGAGATGACATCTTCTTGCCTAACTCCCCGCTGCAGCAGAATAGGCTTCGAGCTCTGGTCTTGGAGTCGGACTGACATTGTGGCGCTCTCGTACAAACACTTCAACACCTCGATATAGCGGTAGTCGACTTGGCCCCGTTGGAGAGACTGTAGTACCGCCCATGTTTCGATCGAATCGAAGGCTTTCTCGCAGTCCACAAACGCTAAACAGAGGGGCAGGTTATATTCTTCGGTCTTCTGTGTAACCTGGCGAAGCGTATGGATGTGGTCTATGGTACTAAAGCCTCTTCGGAAACCGGGTTGTTCGGGAGTCTGTAACTGAAAGTCATCAATCCTGCATGCAAGACGATTCGTAATGACTCTTGAAAACAGCTTATAGACAATATAGACATGGCTCAGATGTTAGATGGGTCGGTAGTTCTTCAATAAAGCGTTGTCACCTTTTTTGAAGGACAGTACCACCACACCTCTGTTTCATGCCTTCGGCGTTCTCCCTTCCAGTAAGACGGAATTGAACAACTTCTAAAGGGCCGTAAGAATCGGTTTACCACCAGAGAAGCCTTCAGAAGCTCAGCTGTAATTCCGTCCTCCCCAGGCGCCTTGTTATTTTTGAGCTGTTCAAGAGCCATTCTAATCTCGCACAGGCCGATGTCCGGGATGTCTTCTGTATAGTGTCGGGTCAGTCTAGCTCTGAGGTCTTCCGCTAGATCAACTTCGGGTCTGCTAGTTGACGTGTACGTACAGCTGTCCATAAAAACCCTCTATCTCACTCAGCAGCTCAGATCTGGATGTGACGATTCTATCATCCTCAGTCCTTAATTTGGCGAGCTGGCTTTTCCCAACAGACAGATCCCTTGCAAAAACTTTAGAGCCCTTGTTCCGCTCGATGGCTTCTTCTATACACTTGGTACGGAATTGGCGCATATCGCGTTTGAGGGACTTAGAGATCTGTCTGTTGAGCTGCTGATATAAAGTCGCATCAACTGAGTATTGTAGAACCAGTTCACTCCTGATGAAACCCAGCGCTAAAAAATAAAGTTACCCATAAAGTCCCAGAGTCCGTTATAACGGCTAAAATCATGACATTTGCAAAGACCGAGTGCTAAAAACAAAGTTATCCATATATCCACTGTGTTTTAAATTAGACAAGAAAAAAATGTGTTTGAGGACCGTAAAACCACCTAATTATAGTCAAAATGCTCCCAACAATGGTCCAAAACTTAATCGAATATCTTCCATTAGGTGTAAGTAATTGTTATCATACTCGTCATCATACTATTCATTATGTGAAACCTCATTAATAATAAAAAAAACTCGGACAAAGCCAAAAAGAAGATAGGGACTGATGATTATTTAGGAATTGAAATTGTGGAAAACGGTGTGCTAGATTTCATATAAACACCCGTAATTTTTAAATGAAATCCGGCAGAATTAATAAATTACAAAAAAAAACAGTAGTGTTCATATATTCTGACGGCTGTCTGATCTGATCGTGATCGCATAAAAAAACTAGTAAGATTTTTTTTTAATTATCTGATCGCTACGTGTTTAATGTTTAAAAAACCACTCTGTCATATTAGGGCAACCTGTAAAGACAATTGTGTGTATGAAAATAAATAAATACTTAAATAATAAATCAATAAATATTTGAATGAACCACTCATTAATCAAAACTCTGCAAATGTATTCTTATCGATTTCCAGCCACAGCTTTCAGCATCATATAGTACGAGAATGTTGTCTTCAAAACCTGAAACAAAATTTTATGAATCCTTTTTAGGGTTCCGCTCAGGGTGCGGCTCCACTGAGGCGGAGAGGAGCGGAGATGTGCAAAATTGACCAATTACATTCTTCAAATTCTAAATTCGAAACAATGTCATGCGGTCTTATTGGCCAATTTTGCACATCTGCGCTCCTCTCCGCCTCAGTGGAGCCGCACCCTTATAGTTTCGCCATGTCCGTCTGTCCGTCTTTCCGCAGCATTAAGCTCAGTGGCCGTTAGTAGTAGAAATTTGCAATTTGGTACAGGTATACATATATACATATTAATTATGCTAATAACGTGATTGAATGAAAACTAGAAAAAAAAAATATTTCGGGTTCCAACTGATGAAGTGGGGATGATTTGCTGTAATCCTATAGTGTGGGGTAGCAATGAATAGTTCTCTTAAAAATAATAAGGGTCTTGAAAGAAACCTTTTTTTCTAAAGTCAATAATTTCGGAGATAATCGCGCCAGAAGAAAAAAAAAGTGTTTTTTTCGTTTTTTTTGTTTAAATAATACGAGTATACATGACAATCCATAGAGGGTGAGTGGGGAAAATTGAAGCGCCACGAGATAGATAATTTATTTGTAAAGAACTATGGCATCTGTAATTCATTGACTTGATAGTACTTGTCAATGAATATTTTGTATGTAAAATAAATTATATTTTTAATATATACATGTCACAAAATTAAAATACATAATAGACAAATCCAAAGTAACACCACATGATCCACAAGAACCTAAAAATACAACTAAAACATAATGTCAATGAATTAGATTTTTAATTTAGGTATAATAATTATATTTTAGTTTTTTTGTTAATTTTCAACAAATTTCTAAAAAGAGACTGGGATCCTGTAGTCAAACTCTGAAGAGTTTTGTAGGACAGTTACAAATTCTAGATTGTAATTCACATTACTATTAATAATAAATAAATAAATTATGGAGTGTTACAGCGAACGATTTAATAGCGAAGAGTCTCGACCAACATCTTAAGAGTCTCTCGCTAGATGGCTGGATCAAGGGTTAGATGCAGAAGGCGGTAATCCTGGACACGGCGCGGATAGTCCGTCGGTTCCTCTCTCTGCAACCTTAACCACCGGCAGCTTGGGCCCGCCCCGTTGCCGGCGGCACCCTGGGTTAGGTTAGGTTATTTATGTGTTTTTATGTTTTATTATATTTTAATTTCATAAATATTTTTATAAAAAGCCTAGCTTGCTTTTTTGCATAGTCGGCTATGTCCGCCTGGTTAGTCTTGACTTTGACAAGTTTTATCTTACCGCAAACATTGTATTCACGCCAACTGGCACAACCTTGGCAGCCTTCAGACTGACCGGCCTCTGGACTCTAGCCAGCATGATCAGAACTGTCATCCTGTTGCTTTTGTTCATAAATTCCCAGGGTACATCGTACACGGCGTCTATCAGTTCTTCACTCTGAAACACGTCATAACTTACTAAGCTGACTTGGTGACTGAAACAGGACTTAAATTATACACCTTTGATACGAAGAATGCTTTTCTGAGCGAATACTCAGCAATTTTACGTCGTTTTAGCATGAGCGTGAGTGATGGGCCACTGAGGGCCGCAGCGTTTCAAAACGATCGAAGCCATACAAACTTACCTTCGTGTTCAATATTTCGAAGAATATCGATATTTGTATCAACTGCTGGTGCAACCCAACCGTCAATAACCCGTATTTAGCCAACGCCTCCGGAGTGAAGGATGTCACTTCTAGAAGTAGGATGCAGGTGATAATTTGCATTAGCAAGTAGAACAGGAACAAATATTCACTGAACGTATCCGAGCATCTGTCGACGAATCTGTTAGAAGAAAAACATGTTAAAGGAACATACAAACACCATTATGTAACTGATAACTGTGAGGATCATGGCAGGTGAGGACCTAAAGTGGCAATAGATAGGCCACATTGCACGCAGAACAGATGGCCGATGGAGTCGAAAAGTGCTCCAGCAGAGACCACGGTCTGACAAACGTAGCTTAGGATGTCCGCTCACAAGACATACCTTATGAAGATTGCTATACTTGTAAATATAGCTCTAGTTTTGTGTATCAATGATGGAGAGCAACATCTTCATAGTGGACACACTACCGCGAACACCGGCAATACTCAGCGTGGTGATTGTCGTTATTGGGCACCTTCTACTTAGTGCGTCCATACGGATAGGTATCACGAGAGGCCTGTGTCCAGCAGTGGACTGTAATAGGCTTATGATGTATGGAACATTTTAGAAGTATGTCTAAGATTTAGACATTCATAGTAACGATGCGACAAATTATGGATAAATACTCTTTTATCTCAATTAATGTTATCTGAAAACGGACACATCATAAGTCTATTTCAGTCTTCTCGTAATACCTATGCATATGGACGCATTAGAAGGTACCTAATGCCGATAATCGCCATGCTGGGCGAGCGGTTTGGCGACGATCGCAGTAGTTAGTATCCACTATGATGATCTTGCTCCTCATCATCAATCTTCATTTAAACGAATGGTCAGCGACAATTATTCCTTAGTCTACTCTTTCGTGGTGTCCACGGGGACCACTTGGGGTGGTGACAAATGTAATGACGTGGATTCCTCTGTACAGTCGACTCCAAAGAGGTAGGAGATACTCATTCACAATTTCACCAACCTGTTTTCTAAAGAAGTGGCTACAAATTCATTGTAATAATTTTATAGGTACTTACTTTATAATAAAGTTGTGATACTTTACAATTTCCTTTAACAGCTTTCGGATTAGAATATTCTCCTCTGTCGAATACATGCCGATTTTGCTTTTTACAGGCAACGGAATACTTTCCAAATCGTGTTTCAACATCCTGAGATGACCCCAAATTTGAAATACTATTAAAATTATTAAGAGATCAAAAGTGCATAAACCGATTGCGGTTACAGTAGATTTAAAAATATTGTGAGCAAAAAATATCCAGTATCCTGAAAGAAAACAGAATATTTAACACAAGCTTTGTAGAACAAATCAAACTATGTTATTGAATTAATTGAATTGTGTTTCCATGTAGAGGTACCGCTAGCAATCTACAAGTTGCAAAACATTCTCAAAATTGCGGGAATATACTCGGAAATTCCAGAGAATTTTCATAGGAATTTAAGAGTAAGTATTCATTTAGAATGTTTCCACGACAATTTATAAAAAACTGTTATGAATAATATTATATTTAACAATTGGGTAAACAAGGCATACAAATATACCTTAGAAGTCATGTATATACAACGGTTTTGGCATGATTAGATAGCTTGTAAAATTGAAATTGCCGCGAACATTCTCTATAGAAGTTTCGCAATTTATGAAACTTCTCCTCGGTACATTGCTAGGTACCACAGTCATGCCGTTCCTCAGGGTATGGTCAAATTCCCATAGCCAAATAATAGATTGCCTAATTGCATATCCTGCCCTTCATACTCAGTTTGAGCTATTGCAATAAATGTAATGAAATTGAGAAAAAAAAAAACTTTTATTTTGTTTTACAAATTACATAAAAGAAAAGGATTTGGAGTGTAAGCTCGACCTAAATATTTATTCATTATTGGTCAAAAATCTAATGTCCGTTAGAAATCACATTGGGCAGGGAGAGGCTATCCCTGAGAAATTCGGCAGAGTTGTGCTGGCCTGCAACCACGAACAGTCCCCGAAATTTCCGAACTTCCGTATTCGCGGGAGCAGGCCTGAAACTGAGTGCCCAAGGAATTTAAGAATCAGCCACAAAAGATTGGGTTCAAAGCTCTTTTATTTATTTGGTATGATACGAGTATTTAATATTTATAATTTATGGAGCAACAGGGAATAATACACTCTGTTTCTATAATTCTATAATATAATTGAAAAATGTAAAAAAAAAATATTTACTGTATTTTCGAACCCGAACTTCAGTAAAATCTAAAAAGAAAATGTAAACGAAAGATAGCGAATAGCTGATTTTCCATAGCATTTTGATGTCTTTGATTCATATCGTGAAACACTTTCGCAGATATATTTTTACGTGAATACTAATAAAAATGTATGTGAACTCAAGGTTTAAGATTTGAAGTTCGTAAGTAATAAAACCAAGATTATGTTCTAAAAGTGCGTGATAATGAAATAATGTAAGTTTTTAGATTTGTTTACTTTTTTTATTCTACTTACGAATGGTATTAAATACGTACCCTTTTTTGTAGTGTATACAGCATCAGGTAAATAATAGTACAGGGAATGCTCGAAAGTGCTATTTACTGGGTGATCCCCGAACATCCCCCTATTGAAATTGTTGTACCACGGCATGAAGATGAACAGAACTACTCCGAAAGTTATTTGGACCATGACGTAGCGCGTGTATATTCCTGATATAATGTGTATTTGCTCGTGGATCTTAAAAACAACGTTTGTTTTAAATTTCTTGGAAACTGTTATAGCGATCAGCGAGGAATATAGCCAGCCTGGGCAGTGGACAGCGACTTAGGAAATCAATTACAGAAATAATTGTTACAGATAATAGAAGGCCAAAAGAAAACAACTGAGGTAGATAAGCCATAGGTAATATGTAAGTATATTTGAATTAAAGAAATATTTTTTCCTGAAAATTATTGATTTTGATGTACCTTCGTATTTAAATATTTATCAAACGGGTTACTCAAGTAATTTTAAGTCGATAATTGTTCGACATGTTTCGATCCATTTAGAGGATCCTCATCATGGAGTACCCGCGACCAAAGCCCGACGTGTAGTAAAATCAGCGCTGCTAGAGCGCGTGATGGCCGCGGGCAGCACCCGCTCTAGCAGCGCAGATTTTAATGTATTTCTTTTAAATTTAAAAAAATTCCAGCGACTAAGCAGTCGCTGGAATTTTTGATATACAGAAAAAAAATAGATACCTTTGCGGCGTACAGCGATCGATCTTTAAAGTAGATAAAATGAAACTCATGTAAATAATCCTTTATAGTCTCTTGGAACTTGGTTGTCCGGGCCATTATAAGTCTTTGCTGGAATTAGCAATACATATGTATAACAAATCATCAGCCTATAAACAGTCTACTGCTGGACAAAGGCCTCTCCTATTACCTAAGCGTTTGGACGCAGAAGGAGGTGTGTTAGGGAATTATTGGTTTTTACTCTAGCGGCCAGGGTGCTAGCGGGGTCAGGGGTGACCGATGACCTGGTGAAGGTCGCAGGAGTCCGCTGGATGCGGGTGGCGCAGGACCAGTCATTGTGGCAATCTTTGGGGGAGGCCTACGTTCAGCAGTGGACGTCTTTCGGCTGATATGATGATGATGACTTTAGCAACATTTGACGTTTTCAATTGACTCCATCACTCACCGGATATCCCTCAAATAAAAATATATCATTCGGTCACTCATCGACCCAAAACTTTACTTTCGCAAACTTTTCAATGGCCGACACAATGTCTCGATTCATAATTATTTTAAAATTCAATAATTGTGGTAATTTCTCCTGCCTTATGCATTTACGAGTACATTGCTTCTCCGCTTAACTTCAAAGACTAAAGTGACTGACGTGACAAAATGTATTAAGAAAATCAAGATAAGAAGAAAGCAGGCCTGCTCCTCGAGGGATCTCTCACAAGTAACAATTACCAAGACTAACAAGGTAGGTACTGCTTTCCTCTAAGTTTTAATTCTTTTCCTAACAAGGTGAATAATCGCTAAGCTGGGCGAGCGAATTGGCAATCGTAATAGTATGTCCACTTCACTATGATGATGCTGCTGCCCATCATCTATCATCAATAAAGATATACGAGTAGTCGATGACACTTCAAATGCCTCAGTCGATTCGTACGAAACCATCGGGAAGAGTTGTCGCCACAAATGTATTCTTACTGCCGTCACCACACGGCCAACTGCCATCACCACATGTAGCAATGTATCATCATCATCACCATCATCAGCATCAGCCTATGATAGTCCACTGCTAGACGTAGGCCTCTCCTATTAACTATGCGTATAGACGCATTAGGAGGTAAATGCCCATAATCGCCACGCTGGGCAAACGGATTGGCGATCGCAGTGATGTGTCCACTATGATGACGCTGCTGCCTATTATCAATCTCTTATCAAATAATAGTCAGTGACACTTCAATCCCTTAGTCGACTCTTACGACACCCGCAGGAGGAGTTGGGGTGATGACAAATGTATTCTTACTGCCGTCACCACCACAATGTATGTATAGTAAACAAAAAATGTGGTCTCCCACTTTTCGACTTTGGAGAATGTTTCCAGAATTTCCTGAAAGTTACTGGAAATTTTCACGAGGAAATTCTCATGCAAGTCACCATTGACAATGTTTTCTTTCGGTTTAAGGATTGAAATGACATGAAATGAAACTTTATTCACGAGAACATGTCCTCCTATTACTGCAAATACCAGCTATGTGCATATGTAACAAACACTGCACATAACTGGTATTCCAACAAATCTGATAATGGCCAACAAATCCGATAATGAATTTAATTATCATGATAAGTAAATTGATTCTGTCAAAACATGATTTGTGCAGATAGCTGATATTTGCAGTAATCGGAAAACATTACTGATATAGGTAATTAATAAATAAGCCAGACGCAGATCAAAATTATACTTACGATAAACAGGAGTTCAAAACACGAACACAAAATAAGATGTCCCAACTCAAAAAACGTCATATCAGTCCAGTTCTTCTGAATGTAGATTACCCCCAAAACGCATAGAATGCTACACAGGACTGTGAGAAAAAGGTTGTAAGCTGAAAAGATGCCGTGTAAACGACTGTTTCCAAATTGCTTTCGTGGCCAGCACCCTATCATATCCATGACAAACTGAAGTGTGCCAATATACTTCAACTCCAGAGGCGAATCGACGTACCTGGAAACGTATATAAATATAAACTTTTAAATGAGGAATAATATGGCAAACGGCGGCAATGACGTCTATCAACTAGAGACCTTCCGATAATTAATTCATCGATATGTGAATACTTATTTCGTAATAACATTTCATATTATAAACTCAGCGGATACATATAAATAACTAAAATATGCTGGTTAACTAAGCTCTGCTGGGAAATAACTAAAATATTTTTGTAACAGCCCCAGAGAAAGTAACGGAAAAATGTAAACGCCTCATGAGACTCTTGCACGACGACTTGGAATGCTGCGTCGCTGTAGGTGCCGATGAGTCGAGCTTCTTCCTCGTCACCTGTGGGGTTAAAGCAGGGGGGCGTACTAGCGCCTACACTTTTTGCCCTATAATTTCCGTGAAGTTTTGCAAAGTCAGGACACACCGAGAGGAATTCGCATCCTCTTTCGCACCGACGGCAACGTTTTCTATGAAGATACTATACGCTGTGATCTCCGAGATCATGTATGCGGACGACTTGTGCTTCCTTGCGGAATCCCCAGTTCATAGTTTTGGGAGTCATCATACGCTGCGTCGACCAGTTAATGCATGCCGCTAGGAAATCGCTTGCCCCACCGGTAGTTTTGCGGGTCATATATGTCCAGCCCACTGCAGCCACTTCAGTTCAGCAATTTTTTGAGCGACGTTGGTGCTTCTAGTTCTTCTGCGGCTCGGGTAAAATATTTGTGATAAATAAATACACAAATAACGGCCTCACCGGAATTCGAACACGGAACCTCCAGCTTCATAGGCAGAGTCACTAGCAACTAGGCCAAGGAAAATAGTATCATATTTTTGTTAGTTAAAGTTTATTGACACAACAATTAGCGAATAAAAATGTAAAGTCACTTAGATACGCTTAATAAATATATAAAATAAAATAAAAAAATTGATACACTTAATAAGTTTCAATAAAGTAGCAGTCACGAGATGGCCTGGCCCTGGTATTCTTTTGAGCAGTTTAGTATTGTTTAATAAAACTACAATAATATTTCCCGTATCTTAACTACAGTTATATACTACTTAGTGCAGAACTTACCCATCATTAAACTGCCTTTTCAAGAAGTCATATATCGGTTTCGAAGCCATACTTATATTTATTTAACCGTAATATATAAGTAATATGTTAGTTTTGTCAGGCAGCGTGCCTGCCAAAATGTTTACAGATTGGTGGCCGCTCACAGACGAGAGAAGCGCAGGGCGTCCGTCCGCTCGATGGGTCCGACGATATTTGAAAGAGTGCGGGTCACTTTTGGATGAGGTTAGCTCAGGACCGGAACCAGTGGCGCACAGAAAGAAATGCTCAGCAGTGGGCAGTAAATGGCTGAAAATGATGATATTATTTTAATGGTTATGTCAAGCTAGGGAAGGCTTAAAACACCTGACTTACCTCACACAGTTGTTATTGCTTCGCATTATCGGTAATGTTAAGATATTTGTACACTGTCCTAGCATCATCATCATCATCAGACTATGATAGTCCACTGCTGGACGTAGGCCTCTCCTATTAACTATGCGTATCAACGCATTAGGAGGTAAATACCCATAATCGCCACGCTGGGCAAGCGGATTGGCGATCGCAGTAATGTGTTCACTATGACAACGCTGCTGCCCATCATCAATATTTATCAAATAGCGGTCAGTGACACTTCAATCCCTTAGTCGACTCTTACGACACCCGCAGGAGGAGTTGGGGTGGTGACAAATGTATTCTTACTGCCGTCACCACACGGAATCCTAGCATATAACTTACTTAATACTTTGAAATTATATTCAAGTATTTCTTTAGCTGAAGTCTTCAAATCTTCCCTATTGTTTAAATTGTATGGGAAAAAGTGTATCACCTTATCGCTAGACGATAGAATAAAATAATAAATCCTCATATCTTATTATTCGATTACTAAAATGGACCGTATGTTTAAAGTTTGCGAACATTCGATTTATCATTTTTTTATTTGATCAACAATTTTTTTAATTCCAACTATTTAATGTTACTTAACTTACACTTTGTGGTAGTTCCGACCAGCGTTTGAAGGCATACCCCCTTATTCATCAACGTCTGCTAACTTAACAAGCCGCTAATAATTGTTTGTCCCTTTCGGTATTAACAATGTGTCCATAAGAGCAAAGGGGACAAACAATTATTAGCGTCTTGTTAAGGAAGCAGATGGATGAGAGTCGTTTTTGATGCATTTAATCCTGACTCTCTGAAGGTATTTTTGTATACTTATCTATCGCAAATATTTGTTGTCGTGGCTATCAACTCGTATTTATATAAAGGTAATCAGCTGGCCGGCCATATTGAATCTACTTATTTAGGTATACCAAGGGTGTACAGACAGAGTAATTATATACATCTTAGTCAGCCTCCGTAGTCCGTAGTAGTTGGTAGTGACCCTGCCTTCGAAGCTGAAGGTTCCGGATTTGAATCCCGGCGAGGGCATTTTTTTGTATACTTATCTATCACAAATATTTGTTGTCGTGGCTATCTACTCGTATATGTATGTATCTATTATTATACAGGGTGAAACATGAGTCGTGAACAGTAATACGTTTTTCTAACTCTATGAACAACTAACAATTGAATGCCCCACAAGTTACTTAGAAATAGTCATGTGTTTTTTGTGGCTTTTTCTAATTTTTAAGGCGTTTTTCAGAAATGATAACGGCTATTTAAAACGTAAAATGTAATAAATATCATTAAATAATACACGAAATGTCAAAATTCCCGTTATTAATTACTTTAATTTGAAGAGGTAATTTAAATTATTCCATTAATTTGTCTTGAAAATCCTTTTGGATATCTTAAAGCCAAAAAATACAAAAAAATAAAACCGAAAAAATACAACAGACAAATATTTAACTTGTACATTTTTTAGTAACTTGTGGGGCATTTAATTATTAGTTGTTTATAGAGTTAGAAAAACATATTACTGTTCACGACTCATGTTTTACCCTGTATATTTCGTCGCCTGGTCACATCACAAGCCTTAATTGGGATTAGGTCGATTTGTGTAAGATGTCCCAAGATATGTTTTCATACACGCTATAATTAGGTTTATAGATAGATAGAATACTCTTTATTGCACACCTTAACAAAAAAGAAAACATGGTTAAAACAGACGATTATACATAGAGGTACACAACAGGCGGTCTTATCGCTATAAAGCAATCTCTTCCAGACAACCTTTGGGTAGCGGAAACAAATTAAAATAGTGAAACAGTAGGTGATTGCAACATTTTAAGAAGCACAATTATCTTATCACACACATTTTTAAAAGTACATATACATATATATATATATATATATATATATATATGTATGTTTTGTATATTTATAATATATATATATATATATATATTATAAATATACAAAACATACATATATATAAATATATACCTACATATAAAAATAAAAATAAAATATGGAAAACTAGCCATACACCTAAACCAGCCAATCCAGCCATAGATATGCCAGTAAACGACCAAAATTAAGACTACCTACTATAGTTATGGGAGTAAATAGTAGTAATAGTAGTAATAGGAGTATTAGTAGTAGTAGTTTATTTTCTTTGTTTGGTTTGTTTTTCTCTCGGGAGGAGACTGCATCTCTAGAGAGCGCGTCCCCTGGTGGCGGATAGGGGGGGGGGGCCTCCTGGTGGTCGGAAGAGACCACCAGAGGGCTGGAGGGAAATAAAATACCTCCCGTGGACAACACAGGCCGGAGCCATCTCCGGCCTGTCCATACACTCCGTAAAAAACCCCGCCTACATAAGCATGTCAGAGAATACGTCAGAGAAGCCTCTGACGTATTTGGAGTAGAGGTTGTGGGCGTGCTGCGGACTTGGACTGGAGCGAGCAGAAGGACAGGCGGCAGATGAATCCCACAGGATCAACGGCGGCGTCCAAGCCTTGTAGCAAGGTGACAGTCGGTGTAGAAGGAACTGGGGCCCCACTACACGCT